>LBNU01038325.1:93588-137958 GCA_014162995.1 Artemisia annua | reverse complement strand
TGCATAACGGTACATTCTTTATTTATGTTTTAGTTACTCTTATATGTTATACTAGATCCATAGCTTTCATATATGTGCTACATGATATTATTAATTATATATGATGGTCATGGTATTAAAATTCTAACAGTGGCATCACGAGCCATGTATAACATGTAATTGCTTACTAAAACCATAAAAAACGTATCTTTAATAGTTTTAGATATACATTTTGATGTTTTTTGGATCTAGGGTTTAAAAAATTTTCGAAACCCTAACCCTAAATTTGGAGGGGGGTTCGATTTCCATAAAACCTAATTAGGGTTTGTGGTTTAATGTTTTAATTAATTGGATTAGAAAACATAGGTTTGCAACGTGTTTATGTGAACTATGTGGTAATTGTTATGCATGAATCCATGACGAAACATGCATGCTAGTCATGGATTACTTGATTGTTTTAATTGTTAGTAATTGTTTCACATGTTAATTATTAGATAGATCTAAAATTGGGGAAGACCCCAAGTGTAATTAAAATCAATTTATGTGCTATGTGGTGTATTAATTAACTCTAGCTTACGCAATCGATTATTCGATGTATGTGGCTCACTTGTGCAAAGTGAAAGTTTTAGTTAATTATACACATTATGAAAACCTAGAATTGATTTAATTAGGGTTTATCTAATTAAGTATGCATGTGGCTAATTGTTTCACCTTTTATTGTTATTATTAGTTGTTTATTTGTTTTCTTTTGTGATTACTTGTTTTTTATTGTTTAATGTTTGACATGAATTGTAAGCAATAAAAAGGGTAATTTTAAGAAAAGAAAATTAATTGGACTAAGCATGGTGAAACCTTAAGTGATAAAGTTTAATTCTTGCAAAGTCTTATGTGCCGACTAGTGGTTCGCTTCGCACGGTAATTCGCTCCCAGGCGAGACTAGCAAGATTTATACTTTATTTACATGTTTTAAGATTAAGTTCATAAACTTTTGCTTGATTGATGTTTTTGTACAATAGTGTAAGGTGGGACGAAAATTGCCATACAAGTCCTTGTAGAGAGGGGTTTTTAAAGATCTCGCTACTACCGGTTCTCTACAACAGCTTGTGTGCCGATCTAGACTATCTATATCACTATTTATGTACAATATCATCTTAAGGGTGATTTACCTCAATTCCACACGTCACTTTTGTGGCAAATATCCGAATCAACTACATGTAAGAGTAGGATATGTGGATGATAATTGTGGTACTTCTTTAATCGGTGAACCCGGTACCTCAAGTAAAAAGTTTTTGATTTACTCTTAGCGAACCGGTAAATAAAAATTGTTTTGAAAACTTATGTCATAAAGATGAGTGCATGCATCTTTATACATATTTTTCATTATCACATCAAAATTTAATACCCTAGAAATTTAAGTCACGTGCCATCTAACTATAACAAACACTTGGAATTATTTCTTTGGTATGCGTGAGACCTAGGCCAAAGATTAATGACAAGACAAATTTCCTAGTGTTCGTGAGACCACACGTGGAGAATTTGCAGTTTCTAAGTTAGACAACTTAATTAAGTTGATGCGTGAGACCTAGAACTTAAGGCATGAAATGGGATGAAACATGCTTACATGGCAAATTGATGAATCAATTTGAAGTAAATCCCATAAATGATCTAAGAATTGGAAAATTGTTTGCCAATTATTGTCCGACAAATTACCATATTTTATACCTTCATTACTAACAGATCAACTGATGTAGTGAAGTTTATGAAAAGTTGGATCCTAGATTTTCAAGAAAATTAAGTGGTTATATGAATATAACTTTGGGTATTCTATTTTCTTGAGAATATGTATTATCGAAAATACTAATGTTTGAACTTTTTCTGTAGAAATGGCTCAACCCGATAACTCCATGTATGCTGCTTTCAAGAGTCATCTTGAAAGAGCCAAATTGACTGGAAAGAACTTCAATGATTGGCACAGATCGCTCAGAATTGTCTTGAGAGCGACTGGTAAGCTCAATTATTTGAATACTCCTTACCCTGAGGAGCCTGCTGCGACCGCTACTGATGAGGCCAAAGCAGAGTGGAGAGCTGAGCATGCTAAGTACAATGAAATTGCGTGCTTAATGCTCCAAAGTATGGAACCAATGATGCAAAAGAAGTTTGAGTATTATTTTCCATTGGACATGCTCAATGATCTCAAAAAGGCTTATGAAAAGTCTCCTGCAGTTGAATTGTATGAGTCACTTGACAAATTACACAGCTGCAAACATGGTGATGGTAAACCAGTAGAAGATTATGTCAATGAGATGATAGAATCATTTGATCGACTTTTCAGAATCGGCTTTGGTTACCCCGAGAATGTGCAAGTGCACCTAATCAATAGGTCCCTTAACAAGGACTTTAATGGTTTTGTGCAAAACTTCAACATGCATTGCTCGGGGAAGACAGTCTCAGAGTTACTCGCATTGCTTGTTGACTATGAGAATAATTTACCATCAAAGGGCAAGGCACCTACTCCGCAAGTGTTGGCAATTCAAGGAGGTAGGATCCAGAAAAAATCGCATGTGAACAAGGGTAAGGGTAAGGTGGACAAAGGCAAGCAGGTTCTGGCCTATCAACAAAATCCTAAGGTGAATCAAAACCAACCCAAGAAGAACAAGGTGAATCCTCCCAACAAGAAGGAACAGGCTTGTCACCATTGTCATCAAGTAGGGCACTGGAAGCGTAACTGTGCGCTCTACATCAATGACTTGCGACAAAAGAAGCAAAAGCGTGAAACTGGTAACCCCAGCTCATCAGGTGCGTTCTTTATGATTGAATTATTTTCTCTATCTCATAAATTGAATTCCTGGGTATATGATACGGGATGTGGCATTCATATCTGCAATACTTTGCAGGGGTTTAGAGTGGAGAGAAAGTTGTCCTGTGGAGAACAATTCTTGCACATGGGTAATGGAACACCTGCAGGAGTAGAAGCTATAGGAGTATTTAATTTAGTGTTGCCTTCGAGCCTAGTACTATCTTTAAATAATTGTCATTATGCACCGTCAATTGTTAGAGGTGTTATTTCATTTTCATGTTTGTTGAACCTTGGTTATCATCATACTATTTCTAGCAATGGAATTTCAGTTTCTTTAAATGGTATATTTTATTTTAATGTTGTCGCTGTGAATGGTATTTTTGAGTTGGACATGAATGATAATGATAATGCTTTTGTTAAAAATAATTCAATGTATAGCATCAACCATAAGAGAATCAAGAAAGGTCTGGATTCATCTTATCTTTGGCATTGTCGACTTGCTCACATTGGCAAGGCTCGCATGGAAAAGCTGCAACATGATGGGCTTTTACAAAAGATCAATGATGAATCATTTGATAAATGCGAATCTTGTATTGCTGGGAAGATGACAAAGAAACCCTTTAAAAATCGTATTGAAAGGGCTTCTGATCTACTTGGTCTAATTCACACATATGTGTGTGGACCACTTAGATTAGATTGATGAGTGTGTAAATACTCATCATTTTTACCTATTCTGAACTGCCAAAACATCCAAAAACACCAAATAATGCATCAAAATAGTGAAAATATTCCAAAAGTGTGTTTTATATGTTGTAGATGCAAAATGTTTGAAAACAAATGAAAAACAAACAAAGTTTGCACAATTGGCAGTTTCAGTCCCTCAACTTTCACAAATTGTCAAATCTAGTCCCTGGATATTTCAAAATATGCAAAATATCATAAAAGGTCCTTGGGGATTCATAAGTTGTCAAAACAAATCCTTTGAATATCAAAAATCACAAATTTACAACTTTGGTCCCCCAAGTTTGAAAAATGTCAAAAATAGTCCTTGGTGAATTTAAAAAAAAAAGTGAAAATAATCTAAAATAAACCTTGTACTATTCATAAATGACAAAATTGGTCCTTGTGGTAAATTTTTGGAAAATTACATGTTTGGTCCCTGAAGTTTCACAAGTTGGCAAAACAGGTCCCTGAAGTTCAAAAAATGGAAAAATCAATATTGGTCCTTGTACTATTCATCACTTGGCAAGAATGGACCTTGAAAGAACTTTGGAAAAATCACAAAACCCAACCCTCAAAAATCAGAAAATTACATAATTAGTCCTTGTGGAAGTTATAAACCAAACCGGCCCTTTTTCTTTATAAACCCAAAAATCCAAATCCAACCCAAAAAACAAAACCAGTCCAAATCCTAAACCCCTATACCCAGGCCCATTTCTTCCCCTGGCCCAACCATTTCCAGCCCAACACCCCCAACCCAGTGTTTAAATATTATAACACTTCCCCCCATCCCCTCCTTCCCCGTTCCCACTTCACACCTCCACCATCCCACTTGCCAGTCACCTCCCACCGCCCAAACCATCACCTCACCACTCTCACCTAACCCACTACCCCCCACAATTAATGCCACCACCCCCCTTTTGCAGTTTATAAAATGCAAATTGCATTTTTCTGTTTTGGCGCCAAATTGATCCAACGGCCAAGATTGCTTCTCAGTCATCAAAGGGTCAAGAATTCAAGTGGGAAAGATTCAGAAATGTCCAAGAACCCTAATTTATCACTATAAATAGGACATTGTAGCCATTTGATAAGGCATGTAGTCATTTAGTAGTAATTAGTGTCGAATTAGTTCAATTTAAGTTTCTAGTTGTAAAATTTGAATTCTAAAGCTTGTACTCTGTTTCAGTATTGTAATTTCATCTTTTGATAATCAAAAATCCAAGTTCTATGTTCAAATTCAGTTTCATCATTTCAAAATTCAAATTTCTGTTTTAGCTTTAATGGTGTTCTAAGCTTAAGGTTACTGTACTATAAGCTCACTTAGGATCTAATTAGACTTAAGAAAACTCAAAAACATAAAAAATTCAGAAAACAAAACAAATACAGGGTACCTATGCATTTGACTGTGGAAAGCTTTGGAAGTTGCCTACAATGGAGGGGCAAGATGGACTTTACCAGCTTATTCTCTGAATAAGCTGGAGCTTGTTGAGCATAAAGAAGCTCTAGTAAAGCTAGAGTAAAGGTTTCTACTTTCAAGTTTCAAAAATCTCAGTTTATAGTGTAATTTGCATTTTACTGTATAAGGTCTTATTATTGCTTATCTCTTTGTCCTTTGTGCTTATTTTGTGTCATTTAGTCATAATACAGTTTAAAATTAAGTCCTTAGTTGTTGGAATCAACTGTGTGATCAAACATCATTTTCACTGTCAAAATAGAATCTTTGATCATCTTGAGTAATTGTGGATCAAACCTGTGTTTCTGTGCTCAAATCAGTTTAAGGTAGCATAATTAGTGAATTGGAATCAAGTTTGTGGATTAAACAAGTTAAACTCATTGAAAATCAAAATCTAATACAGTTTAAGGCTTGTTTGGTTTTACTGTGATAAGTGTGATCAGTGTTCATGTGTTGTTGTTTTTGCTTGGTATATGCTACTTAGGTCTAAACTATCTCAGAACAAACACAAAATTTAGTGGTTATTTGTAAAAAAGTCAAAATCACTCTTAATCTCATCTCATTCATAATCTGTCAAAGTTTTTTGATCCAAAATCATCAAACTAGTTCAAAAGTTGTTAGGGTTGCTAGATTTCATGTTCTTGTAGTCTAATATAACATTTTCAGTAAGAAAATCAAGATCCAAATCCATTTTAGTCAACTTTGTTCATAAATCAAAAAGTCAAAAGTTTTCATGTTCAGTAAAATGGCAAGTTTTACTTTGTGATCCATAGGGTTTAATACAGATTGGAAATCCAAACCAATTGTTGTTTTGTGATATTTTGTTGCTTGTTTACATATTTCAAAAAGAAAATCAGAGTTTAGAAATCATTTGCTCACAAAAAATTGGTCTTGTACTTGCCTGGGTGAGCCTTTACCTCCCCTGTGCACAGGTTTTTGTCCATCTTCATAAGCTCACACAGAGCTTATTAGTGGACCCCACTGCATGAATCTTGGCTTTTTGGAAAGCCCATAAGCTCATCTACAAGCCCCAATTCTTGTTTTGCATTTCCAAAAACATTTAATAGGTCTGCTAGTTCCATTTAGTTTGTCAAAATTTTACCTGTGTTCAAGTAGTCAGTGTATACTGAGTATAGACACCCATCTTCATAAGCTCACACAGAGATTATTAGTGGGCCCCACCTTGTGATTCTTGGCTTTTTGGAAAGCCAAGCAACCATAGTTTCTAGTTCTAGGCTTATTTTAGTCTCTCTAACTCATTTGATAAGCTGAATCAAGCAAACAAAAAACTTGCAGGCCTGGTTGTTACTGTGGTGATTGTGATTGCTTATTTGTGCTTTTTGGCTTATTCAGTGTGCTTTTCTTGTACCTTTGGCTTATTTCATGTTCATATAAGTTGTTTGTAGCTTATTCAATCATCTGTGATTACTGCGTGACTTATTTTTAGCTTTTGCATTGCTAGTTTGACCAAAGTCAAACTGCCAAGGAATGAAGCTTGCATAGTGCTTAT
This sequence comes from Artemisia annua, assembly GCA_014162995.1. NCBI lineage: Eukaryota > Viridiplantae > Streptophyta > Magnoliopsida > Asterales > Asteraceae > Artemisia > Artemisia annua. Next base: position 131,499 of record LBNU01038325.1, on the reverse strand, counting down.
TTTTAAGCTTCTTGGTTTTTACAAAAGTTGTTCATTTTCAGTGTTAGAACAAGTCTCAAAAATAAAAATCCAAAAATAATCACTTTTTAAGAAAAGTGATAGTTTCTATTTAATATTTTTAACTTTTATTTTCTCTTTTTAAATTTTGTTAAGTAATATTCTGTTTTTATAATTTTTTAAATTACTTTGTAACTTAAAGTATTTGTATAAATTTTATTAGAATTTTCCCTGTTCATTTAGTATTAACTAGAATTAAAAACAGTTTAATTAGTAATTAGTTAAAATTAGTAATTAAATAGTTTTAATAGATTTTGTTAAACAGTAGCATCTTTTTATAATTTTCCTAAGTTCTACATAATAATTAGTACCTCTGGTAATTTTCTTATTATTTCTACTGTTCATTTGGTAATTATTAGATTTAATTTTAATTAAAACAGTTTAAGTAGAAAAAACAAAAAGAAAATAGTTTTAGTGTTTAAAATTAATCTCAGATCCATTTTTATAATTTTTCTAGTTTGTATACATTTTTTAGAACCTGTAAAAAATATCTTTGTAATTTTCTCTTTTCATTATAATTTTCTCCTTTTATATAGTTTAATTAGACTTTAAATATTAATTAAGTTTTTAATTTATAAAAGATCCACAAAAATACAAAAATAGTTAATTTTAATTTTTATAAATCTTTTAAGTCATTTTAGATTTTTATAAATTAATTTTGCAAATTTTTAGTGTAATTTGTAATATTAATTCTTTTTAGATTTGTTATAAACTAGTTTTAATTAAGTTTTTAAATAGTTTTATTAATTAATTAATATTTAAAATATTAAAATAATCAAAAAAATAATTTTCTTTTTAATTCAATTTTCTTTTTATTTAAGTTTGTAAAATTTTCATTTTACACCCTTGTAGTTTAGAACTTGTCACTTTTAGTCCCTGTACTTTCTTCATTTACATTTTTATTACATATTTGTTATATCTGATTGTTGTGCATTTTAATATTGTTTCATTATCAATTCCAAGCAATCAGTAGTGTAAAAATCAATCTAATTCTTAATCTGGTTACTTTTCCTGATCACTCTTCCCAAACACGTTTTTCCAAATACAATTTCAACCTCGTTGGGATTTAACGACCCGGGGAAACACTAAACTCTCCAGGATTTCATTGTATTGTGCTCTAGACTTTCAGGGTTTCTTTGTTACGGTTAGCCATTCACAAGTGGCTAGTTTGTGTGACAAACCTGTTGGTTCTGAGACCAATCATGTACAGTGTTTTAAAATTTTGGTTTTTTTATTGATCCGGTCTAGTTGACGGTTCACCAGGTTACCAGACCATCGGGTCGAACCGGTTTATACGTCTGTTTACTTTTTACTTATATATAATATATAATGTTACATGATCACATGATTTATATGACTTTATTCTTACATTTGTTGAACCCATAAAAAAGGTGTTTAGATCTATATCTTATAACATTCTAGCAAAGATTTGCACAAAACAATCAACCTATGATTCTAATTTATAACAGACTATATTAAAATTATAGATGAGGAATCATTTACATGTCAAAAGTTTCCTGCATACCAAGGGATAATTTTTTGCCACTCATTTTTCTGATTAATTAATATATTAATTAAAAATGCAATTACACTAAGTTATATAAGAGGACCACGCGGGATGGGAGGAAGTGTAGGAGCCATTGTCATGATTGATATTATCACTCAAGCTAACAAATGCATCAGGCATCACATCTGATCTGAAACCAACCCAGATCCAATTATGGTGTCAACCATCAATCCTACGAGTAGTAGCCACCAACTTAAAGGTACCAGTGGCCTTTGGTATCTTTTCCAAAGTCCACCAAGATGTATATCATTTTATTAGTACAGGTTTCGAAAAACAGACAAGTCTTGTGCTAAGTTAACCACAAAACACACCATAATGAAAGCGATGATCTTTTGAACAACACAAGTAATTTGTATGTGTTCGCTAGTTTGGTGAAAAATAAGCAATACACTTAGGAAATTCATGAGAATTATTACTCGCCAAATATTAGACATTGATTAAAACATGAAGAAAAAAATGTTTTCATTAACGTACTTCCTAATCTTGGTTATAATCTTACAACATTAATTAAAATGTATGAAAAGGTACTCAACTTACTTTCAATACTCCCTCCGTCCAATTTATTTGTCCATTTTGACTTTTTTAGTCTTTTTTTTTCTTTTCAAATTTGACTTTAAATTTTTTTGTTTGTGTTATATAATATTTGATTAAAATCATACCCAATGAAAATACATTTAAAATCAAATCTATTCATATCCTTTGCATCAAGTATTATATAACACAAAAGATAGTATTTAATGTCAAAGTTGTAAAAGAAAGACTTTAAAAGTCAAAAGTGAACAAATAAATTAGGACGGAGGGAATATCTAATTGAGCCATTGAGGTACTTAACTTTATTTTTAACAATTTAAGGTACTAAAGTATCAAAGATGGTTAAAATTATACAACTAATATGTTTTCTCTCAAAATTAGTAGTTACTTCATCCATGTCACATTTTTTATTTTATACATTTGGACTATCACGTATACAATTTATTGATTATTCCTTTTCTCATATATTTTTTGAGTATGTGCTATAAACATTTTCCTATCAATATGTCTTACTATATTTTTACCCATAAAACAAAACTATTACTAGTCCCAACATTGGATTGAAAAAAACTTAATACCAACCAAAATTACTAAATTGGTTTGCAAAAATTGCTACAAACTTTGCAACTTTTTGGAGAGAGAGAGAGAGACTAGTCCCAACATTGGATTGAAAAAAAACTTAATACCAACCAAAATTGAGAGAGAGAGAGAGAGAGAGAGAGAGAGAGAGAGAGAGAGCTTTGATAAATACTCTGGATTGACCGGCTCCTATATACTTTTTTATACCTAGTAGTGAAGTGATGTATACAATCTTATACTACGTATGTAACATATCTGTTTGTCTGCCTAATGCAAAACACCAAACATGCATAGAGCAGTTACACTCCTACACTCCTACACATGACAATGGTCAAATTGTATTCGATTAAAGAAAGGTACCCTGAGTTGGATTCAACCTTACGTGAGAGTGCTATCCAATTTAGTATTTTTAGTTGGAACTAAGAGCATTGGATATAATGGCTACTTTTAACTAGTCATTTGGGCCTCAGTGGATGTTACATCATTTCAATAATTACATTTCAAAATACTTTTTTTTCTCACAACTTAACACTAAACAACCATTTGGGCCTCACACACCCTCAATTTTATTTTCTTTTTCATTTTCCAAACAAACTAAATTCATTTCATTCAAATTAAAATACAAATAACATTTAAAAAAAAGTTTACAACATTAGATAAAATTAGACAATAAATAAATAAATAAATAAAACGTTTACACAAACACAAACACTACACAGACACACTTTCTTCCTCATCAACCACACGCACACAAAACTCATTATAAATTAAAAAAATAAATAAAATAAAATGAAAAAACAAACACAAAAATCAATCTTGTCTTTATCTTCGTTGAAAATCTGACGAAGACACAAGTGGCGAGGCTCCATGGTGTCGTGGAGAGGAAATGGCGAGGCTCGGCGGGCTGCCACGTCGAATTCGTCGTTACACCCGATGCCCTAAGTTTAACGGTAATAGTTTTTGCATCCGAGTTGGGACTAGTAAACTAATTTTTTTAATAGGTAAAAATATAGTAAGACATATTGATAGGAAATGTTTATAGCAATAAATTGTATACACGGGAGTCCAGATATATAAAATAAAAAATCTGACACTGATGAAGTAACCTGCTACTCTGTAATTTTGAAAAGAAAAAAAATGTTAGTTGTATGATTTTAATCATCTTTGATACTTTAATATCTTAAATTGTTAAAAATAAAGTTAAGTAACTCAATTAGATACTCCGTATTTAAAATAAATTGAGTACTTTGTAGAATATTCAAATTAAAGCTCTTAGAGCAATCGGTATAGTAACGTAGCTCTTGCGTTAAGGCTGACGTGGACTCTCTTTAACCCACGTTAAGGCTGCGTTACCACACCACCATGCGGCGTTAAGGAGCGAGTTAACGTGCTATGTTACCAGATTGACGCAGCGTTAAGCATTTTTTTTCTTCCGATTTAAATGGTTTTTGGTGGGTTTTTGTTGGGTATTTTGGTGTGTTTGTATAATAACGTGTGTGTGTGTGTGTTATGTGTGTGTCTTAGTGTGTGCAGGTTTTGATCCGAAGAAGAAGAAGAAGATAACTTTTGTAAAGTTACATTTTCAGTCGTTGTGGTTTTCGGTATTTATGGTTTAGTCCTTGTGGTTATTTGCTTAAAGTAAATAACATTTTCTGTATTTACGTTTTTTTTTAAGTAAATATCATTTGTATTTTTAGTGATTTGTTTAAATAAAAATGTAAAAATTTGTTTTAATTTGTATTTTGTTTAAATAATTGGAAAAGAAGAAAAAAGTGGGGCCCAAAATATTGAGTTAGTGATTTATTGTAACAGGTGTTTTTTTGTGAGTTAAAGTGAAAAGATTAAAGCTGATGTGGCGCTGACGTAGCGGTGTATTAAGTTATAACTCCGGGTTCTTATACCGCATGCTCTTAAAGGCGAATAAAAAAATAGAAAAAATTACACGGATGGTCCTTGTGGTTTACACAGATTTCATGTTTAGTCCCTATTTCATTTTAATTACACCAGAGATCAATATTTTTCAAAACTTGTCACACATTTAGTCCCTAATGTGGATGGCCGTTAGTTTATCCGTTAAGTTATTTGCACCGTTAGTCATCCGTTAATATTTTTTGCACCGTTAGTCCCTCCGTTAATATTTTGCACCGTTGTCAATCTTTTTATGTTTTCGTCCATTTTTTAACGTTCTCGTCCGTTTTTCAACGTTTTCGTCCATATTTTTTTACGTTTTTGTCCATCTTTTTACGTTTTCGTCAATTTTTTTATGTTCTCGTCCATTTTTTTAACGTTTTCGTCCATTTTTTTACGCTTTTGTCAATCTTTTTACGTTTTCGTTCATTTTTTAACGTTCTCGTCCGTTTTTTTAACGTTTTCGTCCATTTTTTTAACGTTTTTGTCAATCTTTTTACGTTTTCGTCCATTTTTTTACGTTCTCGTCCGTTTTTTTAACGTTTTCGTCCATTTTTTTATGTTTTAGTCAATCTTTTTACGTTTTCGTCCGTTTTGTTACGTTATCGTCCATTTTTTTTTACGTTTTTGTCAATCCTTTTACGTTTTCGTCCATTTTTTTTAAGTTTTCGTTCGCTTTTTTATGTTTTTGTCTGGTTTCTTATGTTTTTATCCATTTTCGCCATGTTTTTACGTTTTCGCCTTTTTTTTGTGATTAGGTAAGTATACTAAAAGAGAACCTGACATTTGATAAAAATGTTTCTGTATCGATTTTAAATCACGATTGACATTTGATAAAAAACTTGACATTTGATAAAAATGCAAAACAAAGGCTGTTTACTACCAAAACTTAAGCCGTTTTCGTTCGTTATCATTCGTTCATTATATATCAAATCAGGCTCACCGGCCATTGTATATGTCTTAGGGGAGAAACTATATGAACATCTTTACGTTTTCATCCGTTTTTCTCACGTTTTTATCTGTTTTTGTCCATTTTTATATGTTTCGTTAGTTTTTTTTCCACATTTTCATACATTTTTTATCCGTTTTTGTCCGTTTTTTCAAATAAATTTGAGGATTTACACAAGTACAAAATTTACAAGAGTTTATAAGTTTATAAGTTATAAATTTGGTAAAAAAAAATGGCTTAAGTTTGGTAGTAAACAGCCCTTGTTTTGTATTTTCTGTTTAAAATCTCGCGATTCTTGATGTAAAGCATTATTCCGGACAACTTTCGTGTTTTACACTTTTGATGATTCATACCAGAAAGGGGTCAAAATCATGATTTAAAATAGACACAGAAACATTTTTATCAAATGTCAAATTTTCTTTTAATATACTTACTTAATCACAAAAAAATAGGCAAAAATGTAATAAAATGGACGAAAACGTAAAAAGACGGACGAAAACGTAAAAAGATTGAATAATACGTAAAAAAAGACAAAAACGTAAAAAGATAGACAAAAACGTAAAAAAATGGACGAAAACGTTGAAAAAACGGACGAGAACGTAAAAAGATGGACGAAAACGTAAAAAAATGGACGAAAACGTTAAAAAAAAACTGACGAGAACGTTAAAAAATAGACGAAAAACGTAAAAAGATCGACAGCGGTGCAAAATATTAACGGAGGGACTAACGGTGCAAAAAATGAGGACTTTTTTAGAAAATGAGGACTAACGGTGCAAAAAATATTAACGGAGGACTAACGGTGCAAATAACTTAACGGATAAACTAACGGCCATCCAAATTAGGGACTAAATGTGTGACGAGTTTCAAAAAATAGGTATCTCTGGTGTAATTAAAATGAAATAGGGACTAAACATGAAATCTATATAAACCACAAGGACCATCCGTGTAATTTTTTCAAAAAAATAAAAAATGAACTTGAGGGACTAGTAAAAAAGTACACATTGATCAAAACCAAACTATCACAATTAACCCGACCCGGGACTTCACTCCTGCTTGCTTCACAGCAAACAACAATGGCGATTCGTTCACTATTGAAGCATCTTCAACAACTAAGGTAAAAACACCATTCTCTTCATCTCAATCTCATTATCTCAACAAACCCACAAAAACCCACTAACAATTTCCTGCAGTTTTCACAATTCACCCGCCAACAGATTAAATATTAAGATATATAGAGATAGATCTCAGCGATTAATTGGATTAAGCCAAAGTGCTTACATTGATAAAATATTGAAGAGATTCAATATGCAAAATTACAAGAAAGGATATTTGCCAATGCAAGAACACCATGGCTTGAGTAGCAAAGTTTGTGCTTCAACACCTGCAGAGGTGGAACGCATGAAGAGAGTCCCTTATGCTTCGGCTGTGGGATCTATTATGTATGCAGTGAAAAGCACAAGGCCAGATGTGGCATTTGCTCAGAACTTAACCAGTCGATATCAGCAGAATCCAGGTGAAGCTCACTGGACTGCTGTTAAGAATATTCTTAAGTATCTTAGGGCTACTAAAGATATGTCCTTAGTTTATGGGGGAACTCCAAATGCAGAACTTGATGTTACAGGTTACTGCGATGCTTCATGGAAAGGTGATAAGGATGATACGAAGTCTCAGACGGGTTATGTCTTTGTCATTAATGGTGGAGTTGTGGATTGGAGGAGCAAGAAGCAGAGTACACTAGCGATGTCTGCAACAGAAAGTGAGTACATAGCTGCTTCAGAAGCTGCAATGGAAGTCGTCTGGATTAGGAAGTTTGTTTCGGGGCTTGGAGTTATGCAATCGATTCAACGACCTATAAAAATGTATTGCGACAATTCAGCTGCAATCACATTTGCCAATGAACCTGGAATCATGAAGGGCACCAGACATTTCCCGATCAAATATCACTATGTGCGAGAGCAAGTGGATATTGGAGAGATCGAGTTACTCAAAGTTCACACAGATGATAACTTGGCAGATCAATTGACGAAAGCTCTACCTGGCACTAAGCTTTATAAGCTAGCTGAAGGAATAGGTCTTCGTAAGGTTGAAAGTTTCATGCCCATTTGTGATTAGTATTTGGATAAAGGATGTAATGTACAATTATTAATTTTAATGAAATAAAGTATGGTTTATGTTTATTTTCATTGTCTTAATAATATATTCTGTTTTTGCATGTTTAAATCCATGAATAATTTTATTATTCTAAATTATCCGTTGTCGGTTAATGATATGGGAATATCATTAAACTAAGATAAATCTGAGTATTGGTTAGAATATACTTGAAAGTATATTGATACGTAGTCATACCAATTTCACATGATATTCAATGAATTGAATATAGGACTGATCCCAACTACATGACTTTACTTATATTTAAGTAAATCATAAATAGTTATCCCCAGACTTGAGATACCAGATAAGTGTCATGAATGTAGTGCATTTTTGTGAAGCAATCTACCGCTAACCGTAACTGGTAGTTATAAGGGTTGTTTTCAGAAGTGTTGCAAAGTCCATGGGTTAGTCTTGTAGTCAAGAGAGAATTTGTTCCTTCAGATTTGTTTTGAAGTTTAATACTGCTGGGCCACTCGTAGGATTGACAAAATGTTTGCGTGGCCACGCCCAAAGTCTATCTGGAATACGTTCAGATATTTTGGTAATTTTGTTCAATCATTAAAATACGAGAAACTGAAATTTAATAAAGAATAATTTCTTTATTAATATAGTATTAGAAACAAAAGGATAATAATAATGATGAATCATTAAAGGTTTTCCAGGAAACCTAGCTCGAGTCGTACTAGGGGCATTGGGGTGTTGCAAGACGCCAACCAATGTCATTTTACTATTAATAGATAACCAAGTGGGAGCTGTTGAAATATGGTTAAATATTAACACGTAAATGTCTAGTATCGAACCCGAGACCTCGGGATTGCACACATTACAAATGAGTATTAAGGAGAAATAATAAATGTATTTATATATTTATTATTAGACACGAGAACTTAACGACCGTTAGTATTTACCGTTAAATGACTAACGACCGTTAGACGCAAATTAGGAAAGAAATATTTGTATGTGATATGGTAACCCAAGAAGGGTCTAGAAACCCTCCTTGGGCTAAGGATCGGCCGAGCAAAGGGATGGGGCAACCCAAACCCTAACTTGTTCCCAAAGATTGCATAACACTATATATACAAACCTAAGGGTCAATTGTTTCTCACCTTTTGTGCACACAATTATCCATAAGTGTTTTCTCCTTTTTCCTTTGCCCCCAAACCGATCGTACAACCCTTAGGGTTTGTGGGATCGAATTTTTGTTAATCAAAAATTGTTCTCTTGTGATTTACTTGCATAACCTTAATACGGTTTAATTTGTGTGTACAAAAACGAGGTAACAACTCAATATAGTTGTTATCAAGGAATCGATCAATAAAAAGGTAAGGGATTGATCATTGATTCATATAAACCCTAATTAGGGTTCATCAATTGTTCAAGAACCAAGATTGCATAACGATACGTTCTTTATTTATGTTTTAGTTACTCTTATATGTTATACTAGATCCATAGCTTCCGCATATGTGCTACATGATATTAGTAATTATATATGATGGTCATGGTATTAAAATTCTAACACCATGTGGCCACGGAGGTTCACCTGCGATGACTCCGGGCTATCTAAAAGGTAGTCGCCCTGTGATTAGTTGGCTCGCAATGTCGAGTAGGAACCCAGATAAAAAGAAAAAAAAATGAATAGCAAAAATTGCTACTAACTTTGCAACTTTTTCGAATAAAAAACACTTTGATAAATACTTTTGAATTGACCGGTTCCTATATCCAATTTAGGGGGTGTTTCTTTTTTTCCTTTAGCTAAGGGATACAATTTAATATTATTACTTTTTAGGTGGGGCCCATAAAATTCTCTTATTCCCTCTATATACATAAGGCTTAAATTATCATCCTCTCCCAATTAAGAGCCTTATATAGTGGTAGGACCCACATGAACTCTTAGCTAAGAAAAAAAAGAAACACCCCCTTAGTACCTTTTATACCTAGTAGTGAACTGATGTATACAATCTATATGTAACATATCTGTTTGTCTACCTAATACAAAACACCAAACGTACATAGAGCAGTTACCTACCTACACTCCTACACATGACAATGGTCAAATTGTATTCAATTAAAGGTACCCTGAGTTGGATTCAACCTTACGTGAGAGTGCTATCCAATTTAGTATTTTTAGTTGGAACTAAGAGCATAGGATATCACGGATAGTTTTAACCAAGGTTATAAATAGCGTGAAGCGTGGCGTAGCGGCATAGCCAAGCCTCAAGCTTTAGCGTGAGACGTTGCGTCATAGCGTTTATAAGGCGTGATTCAAAGCGGCAAAAAATATTTATAGAGTTATCAATATTAGTTAGCTAATAGGCTTAAAACTCAGTTATGAATTTACTAAGTCCGAATAAATACTTGTAAATAAGCTCGAGCAAATAAATCTCTTTAAAAAAATTTAAAAAAAAATAAAATCTTAAAAGCTTAAAAAAAAGGCGCCACGCCTTGCGCTATAGCGCGCTTTATCACGCCTTACCACGCTTTATTGCACGCTACGCCTAGAGACGACGCCTTGGTCTGTTTCGTAACATGGAGGCCACGCCTCACTCTAAGGCGCCGCTATAGCGCGTTATTTAGAACCATGGTTTTAACTAGTCATTTGCGCTTACTCGATGTCACATCATTTTAACAATTATACTTTGAAATACCTCTTTGCTCACAACTAAACACAAAACAACCATTTGGGCCTCACACACCTCAATTTTATTGTCTTTTTCATTTTCCAAACAAACTAAATTCATTTCATTCAAATTAGAATACAAATAACATTTTTTTAGAAAAAAGTTTACAACATTATATAAAATTAGACAAAAATAAATAAATGAATAAATAAATAAAACGTTTACACAAACACAAACACACTTTCTTCCTCGTCAAAACACACACGCACCCAAAACTCATTATAAATTGAAAAAAAAAATGAAAAAACAAACACAAAAATCAATCGTCTTTATCTTCGTTGAAAATCCGACGAAGACACAAATGGCGAGGCTCGGCGGGCTGTTACGTCGAATTCGCCGTTACACCCGATGCTATAAGTTTAACAGTAATAGTTTTGCATCCGATGTTGGGACTAGTAAACTATTACCTCCGTCCCTAAATAAATGTCCAGTTTGACTTTTCAGAGTCAAACTGGTTCAACATTGACCTTAACTATTTTTGTAGGCGTTATATAATATTTGATGCAAAATATATGAATAGATTGGGTTTTAAGTATATTTTTCAATGGTATAATTTTTTTATCATGTATTATATAACACAAAAAATAATATTTAAGGTAAAAGTTGAATCAATTTGACTTTTAAAAGTTAAACTAGACATTTATTTAGGGACAAAGGGAGTAATTTTTTTAATAGATAAAAATATAGTAAGACATATTGATAGGAAAATGTTTATAGCAATAAATTGTATACACGAGAGTCCAGATATATAAAATAAGAAATCTGACACCGATGAAGTAATTTGCTAATTTTGAAAGAAAATCTGTTAGTTGTATAATTTTAATCCTCTTTGATACTTTAGTATCTTAAATTGTTAAAAATAAAGTTAGGTACCTCAATTAGATATTGAAAATAAGTTGAGTATCTTTCCATGCATTTGTCTGACACATGCCTGGTGCTGGAAAGTCGGAAGAGAAGTGTTATAAGTTTTGAATGGAAGCCAGGTAAACGGCGGCGGTAACTCTAATTGTCTTAAGGTAGCGAAATTCCTTGTCGCATAAGTAGCGACCTGCACGAACGATAAAAGAGCACAAACAAGGGTCGTTTGAGAATGAATAGATAAGCTAACTCACTATTTTGCCCCATTGTAGAATATTAAAGGGTTAAGTCCACGGATTGACAATAAACTTTTCAAAATTTTCAATTATAGGTTATGGACTTTATAAAATACAATTATCACCATTCAAACTTTTATCTCGGTTATCATGTAAGTAATGTACTTTTTATCTCGGTTCTCATATGACTAATGTCCTTTTATCTCGGTTCTCATATGAGTAATGTCCTTTTATCTCGGTTCTCATATGGGTAATATACTTTTTATCTCGGTTCACATATAGGTAATATTTTTCAATACAAAAAAGTTTGAATGGTGATAATGGTATTTCATAAAATCCGTAACCTATAGTTAAAATTATAGCAACGGGTACTCGTCTAATTAAAATTAAAGCCCGGCGAATAAAAAAAGAACTTGAGGGACTAGTAAAAAAGTACACATTGATCAAAACCAAACTATCACAATTAACCCGACCCGGGACTTCACTCCTGCTTGCTTCGCAGCAAACAACCATGGCGATTCGTTCACTTCTGAAGCATCTTCAACAACTAAGGTAAAAACACCATTCTCTTCATCTCAATCTCATTATCTCAACAAACCCACAAAAACCCACTAACAATTTCCTGCAGTTTTCACAATTCACCCACCAACAGATCAAGTTTTCTCAGAGGCATTTCGTCGAACACTTTATCTACATTTCAAGATACTGAAGTTGATTTTAGAAGCAAGTTGCTGTTTTTGGTTAATCCTAAGAGAAGTGTGATGCCTGTTTTGAGAAAGTGGAGTCAGGAAGGTGGGAGAGTTTCGGTTTATGAGGTTCGAGATGTGGCGAGGGAGCTTATGAGGCGCGAGCGGTATAAACATGCTTTTGAGGTTTGTTTTTTTGTGTAATGTAGCTTGTTTATGATTATGCCAAATGTTATTATGTGTTCGTTTATGCTCAAATATGAATTTTTTTACTATTGTATCTATCGATAAATGATTGGGAGACCTAAATGTATGTCTAATGTTGTGCGTAAACCGGTGTGACAACATTACGTTGTTGGTTGTAGCAGAGGGACCTACTTCTTTACAAATCAATAAACTACTTGCCACCGAGATTTAGGCACATACTAGTCATACATTTAGGCCATCAATCATTTCTCATATCTATATTAATTTTCTTTTTATAGTAATATAGTTATGCTTTAACAAATGAAGACAAACAAATCGAGTTATATATTGTGCTCATGATAAGCTTGCTCACTGTTTGTTCCTATATGTCTGTTAAGCGTCTTTATCAACGTATATAAACGAACACAAACAAGCTAATTTTTAATTAACAAGTGAACACGGACAAGTAACTCGATTCGTTTAAGCATTAATGCTTGTTCTTTCGTTAGGTAAACTTAAATGAAGGGACACGAAAAAGTCCTGTTCGTGTTCTTTTGGCTCGTTTACTGCACTACTAATTAATACCTTTTGAATGTTTGCGGAAACTGATTATGATACTCTGATTAGTTATGGATAGAGATAAATGTGGAATTGCCTATTTATCCAAAAAAGAAATTGAAGCACATCCAAACAATCTCTTCATGTCAAAGATTTTTTGGGGCTAATGAAAAAGGAAATTTATGTGGTACATTTTTTGTTAGGTATTGAAATGGATGGAGGGGGAAGAAAGGTTCAATCTTTCAGAAGCTGACCGTGCTATGAGGTTAGAATTAACAGTCAAAGTCGCTACTTTAGAAGAAGCAGAAGATTATTTCGCAAAATTACCACACATTGCTTCAAGAAACAGATCATATATCCATCTTCTCAACGCATACGTTAAAGAAAAAGCCGTAGAAAAAGCCGAGTCTCTTATGAAGAAAATGTATGGTTATGGTGCCCATGTTACCCCACATCCATTTAACGCAATGATGAAGCTTTACATTGCCACGTCACAGTTTGATTTAGTATTCTCTGTTATATCCCAAATGGAGCGAAATAAAATACCAAGAAATGTGCTTTCTTATAATCTTTGGATGACTGCGTGTAATGAGGTTTATGGGGTCAAACATGTGGATATGGTTTACAACGAGATGAAAAATGATACGAATGTTAAAGTTGGATGGAGCTCTCTTTGTACATTGGCTAATATTTACATGAAATCGGGATTTGTTGAAAAGGCAACATTGGCACTTAGAACTGCAGAGAATATGCTGTCATCTTATAACCATATGGGTTACTTTTTTCTCATTACGAATTACGCTTCTTTGAAAGACAAAGAAGGGGTTCTTCGTGTTTGGGAAGCTTGTAAAAGGGTTGATAGAAAGCTCACATGTGCAAATTATATGTGTATTTTGCGATGTTTAGTGACATTTAAGGATTTTAAAGAAGCCGAGAAGATTTTTGTCGAATGGGAGTCTCGCTGTAGGAAATATGACGTTAGAGTGAGTAATGTTCTTCTTGGTGGTTATGTTAGGAATGGATTGATGGAAAAGGCTGAGGGGTTACATTATCGCACATTGGAAAAAGGCGGGTGCCCGAATTATAAGACGTGGGAGATACTTATGGAGGGATATGTTAAAAATGAAGATATGGTAAAAGCAGTTTATGCAATGAAGAATGGGTTTAAGATGTTGACAAAGTGCAAGTGGAAGCCGGATCCTGTGATTGTTGAGTCTATGTTGGAGTATTTTGAGAAAAATGGGAATTTAGAAGAGGCGATGGAGCTTTTACAGATGCTTAGAGATCTTAATCTTGCTAGTTTGTCTGTATACCGAACTTTAATCAAGATGCGAGTGGCTAAACAAGAACCATTTAGTGATGATGTTAAACTGATGGAGGATGATAAGATAGATATGGATGATGATACTAAGACACTCGTTCAAGCTTCACAAATCAGTGCATTGTCATAGATGTGTATAGGTTATTGGAAAACAAGTTATTCACAAGGCAAAGAATTTGATTCAGGTATTAGCTAATGCCTTTGTTCATTTTTTCAAATATTATAGGTTAATCTGAGATTACTGGAATCCGTCCATGCTTTATATGGTATGCATAATTAACAAATGGGTACTTCATTTTTAGATGAATGACTCAGTTACCATTTCTAGATTCGTAAAAAAATATATGTTTGGTCCACACATTATTGAGCAAGGGTTATCACTTTACTAGGTACAGTTCTTTGCTTAGCTACTCGACCTCACTTTTGAATATTCTTCTTCCTACATGTCGCATCTCCTCCAAGAAAGAAAGAATGCGTGTTGGGTATGTGTTGTGAAAGTGATTATTGCACCTTGAAAAATCAGAATTAGATAATATGTCAATCAAAACCTAAGATAGGTAAATAAATTTCTTTAACGCTAAAATTATCATTGCCATCATAACAGAATGCTTGTGGTATTGATTTCGGGTTGTAAGATTTACTGAAGTTCTATAACGTCTAGCAGTTTAACAAACTATTGGCCATGTAGTTCAAGTCACTTTGACTTTTAAGAGTATATATTTCCACCTATTATGAGACCACCGAGTGTTTTTTCCATCCAAGAAGTAGATGTGGAAATTTTCGACACATTTATTCCCAAATACAAGAAGTAGATGTGGAAATTTTCAAACGTCCCAATGGTACTGAAATGCATAAGAACCTCCTAAATCCATTTAGTCAAAATGCTTTGGGTATTTTTGTAATAACATAGTTATTGTAATTTGATTAGCATATTAGTTATTTGTTGAATTGCGAGTCGGTCCAACCCATTTGACCCAGCCACCTCTACCAAAACACAACCAATACTAGGTAGTTTTCGAAATTTCGTTATGGCTTATTTAAAACTGGAGTATAACTTTTATTTGTTTTTTTTTTGTTTTACAAATTGGCATCACTTACGGTACATTGTCTCTTTGAAAGGGCATCACGTAAAGCATGATAAAGTCAATACAGGGCTGGTTGAGACATTGAGTTCATGTTTTTAGAAACTAAGGTTGGTCCTCAAATGTATATAATATTTTGATAGCAGTTTTTGTAGAATTAGTGGTTTGCCCTTAACAAGCGAATATCAGTTATGCATCTACACAATGCACATCCATCAGTTTAGCATCTGAAGTGCTCCAACTATCGAACCCATTTTCTGGACCATCTTAACTGGAACATGAACAAATGCTTGGTATTTATCTAATGTCATCTGCAGTGTTCTCTTTCATTCTGTACTAAAAATGTCACAAAGATTGCTTGCAGAGGGCGAAAGATGAAACCTGCGTTGGAGTTTTATTGTGATTGGCAAAGTAAAAGGTGATCAGTTCGGATCAAAACAAGTAGAATGAATAGTTTTAATTTATTTTGGAACGGAGGAAGTAGAAGGCAAAGTCAAATCTTTCATGAACTTATGCAAAATCTTTGACTGCGAATACTGGTTATGCAAATATATGAAAGATTCTACTAGTTTTTTTATTATGTGGTGCGAAAACTAGCATCTTTTCTGTATGGGAATGTGTAATTGGGTTTGGTCGTGTAGCCAAGACAAGCCAGCTCATTATAAAGCTTATCAAGCTTAGGCTTACGGGTTTGATACTAATGTGTTCAGACTCGGCTTCTTGAGCTCATATGAGGCGAGTTTATCTTGTATGAATTAATAGGTGTGAATAATGTGTGATTCATGTGTATTTTAACTGCCATATATTCTAGACTAAAAAAGTTTAGCTGTATTTTCATATGAAACGCCTAACTTCATACACAGCTTACAAAGACTTGCACACTATAAGATCTAGTCAAAATCACCTTATATAAGTCAAGGCTCCAACTTTTGGCCACTACAGATTTAGCTTGTGTTAGTTCGGCTTTGACTTACTCTAGTATGCTGCTAGTTATATCAACCTTTGTACTAAACAAGAAATGTTGTTCCTTCAGGCAAAGGCGGAGCTACGGAGGGGGCACGGTGGGCACGTGCCCCCCCTCAACTTTCCGGCGTGGTGTAAATTTTTCAAAGATTTTCATGTTTGTCATCATTTTGCCCCCCTTAAAATATATTTTGAGTGAAGAAGATAATGAAAGTTCGAAGTTGCTCTGCTTTTAAAAATTGAATTACCAAGTAGTGAATTTGTATGGAGAAGATGATGATGTCTAGGACTAGGAGAGAAGAATTAAATATTAAAATTAAATAAGTCACGTAAGTATTAGATGTAAAATGGGAGTACTATTTTGTCCACTTGTACTTTAAAAAAGAAAAAGAAAAGAAAATCTGATTTTAAATTATTTATTTTTCACTTAACCTCTAACTTACCATAGTTCCATCACTATCTAAATAAAATACAAAGTAAAATGAGAGATATTAATATAGCCAATATAATCAATTGTATAAAGAAATATATTCAGTTGCTTTTTAATATCATTAATACCATCACGACTAAACCTGAGAAAGATTTTTATGTCTTGGTTCCTATATAGTCATACTTTTCTTATCTATATAACAGAAATAATCCTAATTCTAAATTAAGAATTCCAAATATTAAGAGTAATAACATAACGAGGAGGAGAACTAACACGAAATAAGGTATGACTATGTGTGGTTTCATTTCTTCGTCCGCTTTCCCATCAATTTGTCTTGGTGTTGTCTAATAAATATAGCGCCATACTATTATCATCTTAACTATCTATTCAATCGAATGTTTAGCGCCTTATTCTTCTTTCTTCTTTTGATTCCTTACTTATCTTGTAAATTACTACTTTTATTATCTCGTGTCTCTATTCTGTACTATCCAGGATCAAACCGTGCTCTGACTCGAGCCTCTGACCCGAACCCGGTTGCTATTGCCGTCCTCGTTTATATGTGATCTAGATGTTATTTCTTCCCTATGGTATTTTGGTCTAATCCGTGACACTATATAGAAAGATATAAAATTTGGACACCTCCTTTTGGACAGAAAATATTTCTTGGCTCCGCCCAAGAAAAATACCTGACCACCTCAGGTGTTAAACTGATAATAATCAACGTTGTATTTTAGAATCTGATCGTTTGTACACTATGTAAACCAACGAATCCTCAAACCAATCCTTATAGACAACTAACCACTGCCCATGTGAACCTTTCTTAACTTGTCCGTACTGATATTCTTCTTATACGCGAATCAATATCGATTTATTTCACCAAAACTATAGGCTAACGAACACCAGTTTATATCGGAGAGCGATGTACGTGTTACAAAATAACAATCGGTTTTAGCTTTTGAGCCGACTAATCATAATACTATGAACCTCAGCCAAGAGTAAAGTAGCTTACACTGAGTTTACCAAACCTTTAGACTTGATACTATATATATACTGAAATATACTAACGCTTGGAGATGAGGATCAAGATATATACACTCATTTTTGCCAAAATTAATGAACGGCAATCATATTCTCCACCAATTTTATTTTCCAATCTTTTTTCAAAACAACAATCATTTTTTTGCAAAAATGGTACAATCTTCAAGCTACAAAAAAATACCATCGCCGACGAAGCAATTAATTATCTTCTATACATAGGCATGTATATACGTTCGACGATTTTTTTTTTTTTTTTTTTTTCAACGATTTTTTTTTTTTTTTTTTTTAAATTTCCGCCCAGAAAAATCATATATGATTCGTAAAAATCACATATGATTTTATTTTTACAAATCACATATGATTCTTACGAATCATATATTATTTGTAAAAATCATATATGATTCGTAAAAATCACATATGATTTGATTTTAAAGAATAACATATGATTTTTACAAATCATATATGATTTTTCTGGACGGAAATTTTAAAAACAAAAAAAGTTTGTCGAAAAAAGAAGTTCGTCGAAAGTATATAATAATGCATGTCTATAGAAAGATAATTTAATTCTCATCGAGATGGTATTTTTTTTTTCGCGTAACGATTTACGGTTTGCGAGATATTTATTTATTTATTTTTTTTAAAAGATGAAAGTTTATTTTTTTTATTTTGATAAAAAAATGAGTGGCTAAGACTGCTTATTGGTTATATGGTAAAAATTGGTTCTACACCGGGTCTTTTGGCTATAAGCTTAACATTTTAAGTTTATGAACTTAAAAAGCTATAAAATCAAATTGATAAACTCATAAGCCAAAAAATGGCTTAAAAGTCTTTCCTAAATTTGAATAAGCCGACTAACTCGTGCTTTTCTTTTATTATTTATAGTTCCATGCAAATACATTAGTTAATATATGTAGATATATTTATAAATAACAATATTTTTTTTAATAAAATATAAAGTATATGAGGTATAAAGTCAATGTGGTATTTTTTTAAATTTATAAAGTTATTAAAAACATGTAAACTGATAAGTATGCTTTATTTAAATTTAACAACTAAAGTTAATTAATTATCCCATCATTTTTCTTAGCATATTTTATATATTAGACGAAAAAATTTAATAGCTTGATCAAATTAAGCTTTAATTTTGACTTTTGTTGATCAATAAAAATGTTAAATTTTGTCACATTGGCAGAACGGTGCACTTTCATTAGTTCAAATTTAATTGCATATTGTTAGGTTCTTTTTCCAATTTGCGGAATTCTTTTATTATAACAAGAGATTAGCGACTAATAAGAAACAT
This sequence comes from Artemisia annua, assembly GCA_014162995.1. Lineage (NCBI taxonomy): Eukaryota > Viridiplantae > Streptophyta > Magnoliopsida > Asterales > Asteraceae > Artemisia > Artemisia annua. Next base: position 112,421 of record LBNU01038325.1, on the reverse strand, counting down.
ATTTAAATAATCCGAAAGTTAAAAGAGAATTAACACAAGTATAAAGTTTAATTAAGTATTTTAGAAACATCCTCGTTTGAGATGGATATACAATAAAAAAAACATGTAATGTCTGGACGTACGATACTTTTTGATGAATAAAAAATTAGAAAAGTGATCACAAGTCAACTATGAAAGTGTTGGGCAAATTTTTGTGCATTGATACATGGTTAAGAGGACAAAAAGACGGCTTTGGGCAAGGACTTTGCATCCTTTGATGAGACAAAATGATCATCTTTGTAAGTCGTTTATTTGAAGGTACATCATTTTATATTATATTTTGTGCTCACAGTTGGTAGTGATGGTCTTAACAATGGTTAGCAAACTGATGACGAATTGGGTTGTGAGATAAATTAATTATACTAGTATAAGTTAAGAAAACGCCAACATGAATCGGTACATCCATGTGAAGCTTAGTTGACGTTTACGAAACTTGAGAATACAACTCCGACGTCTGTATAAATGCTTTAGATGGTGGGGTTTAAATCCCTCGTACACACAGTGGCGAAGCTAGAAAATTTTCAGTGGGGGGTCGGGATCTATTTTTTTTTTCCTAATGCTATTTTTCGGGTAATATGTTCGGGTCGGTGATTCGATTCGGGTCGGGTCAAAAATTAAATACTATTATTATAAAAAAAAAAGTTTCAATCACTAAAAACTAAAAATTTGTCCAAGACAACTAAACATTAAAAAGCAGACAAACGGTTGGTACCTGGTTCGATTCATTGAAGAAATTATAGTTCAGCCTTTCGACCTTTAAGAGCCTTGAATTCTTCAATTATGGACTCCGCATCAAACTTGTTAGCAATTTCTTTTTCTATGTAAATCACCATACTGTTTGCTAGATTCTGATCTGACATCTTATTACGTAGGCGATTCTTGAATATCTTCATTGCCGAAAATCCCCTCTCTGTTGTTGCAGTCGAAACCGGAAGTGTCAAGAGTAGCCGACACACTCTTTCAACCAAATCGTACATGCTATTTTTCCCAGTTTCTACAAGAGTTTGACAGAGATCAGAAAGAGTTGCTACCTCACTTAGCTTGGCATTATTTATCCTTTCAACTTGAAAAGTCTCCGACAACGTAATTGATTTCTCTCCTGCTCAGTAAAGTCCGTAGGATAATATTTCTCAACAAGAAGAACAATGTGATCAATATTAATCTCTTTTGAACATAAAGTCGCACCAAGAGATAACAACTCTATTGATTGCTCACTGAATCTACAATCCAACTCATGTATTTAGACTAACCTTTGTGGCTGAAACTAAATCCATTGCATTAAGGATGTCTTGGGATTTCTTTTGTAATCCTTGACAAAGTGTATCAGTCTTTTGCATCACCTCTTTTATCATGTGAAGAACAAACACAAACTCAAATGACTTCAAGTAACTATAAGCCATACTAGCATCTCCACGTTGAGCGCGGGTATTATGAGTAGTGTCGTCCATTATTCCCTTGAGAACAGCCTGGGTGACATCAAACATGTTAACCAAACTACAAATGGATTTAAAATGAGAACCCCAACGTGTATCCTCGGCCCTTCTTAATGTCCCGACCTGGTTTTGTCCTTTTCCCGATTTGATTTCACCCAACTCCAGTAATTTTTTAATCTCAATTGCCTTCGCCTTTTGTAACTCATCGTGACGCTTACTAGAAGCACAAATGATGCGTGGTTTTGCGACCTTATAACAGGTTTTACCTCTCAAGGGATCTTAAGAGGCTTGCAATCCCCACCAGGCAGTGTACCTGACTGATGTAGTATAGTGTAGTGGCAAGTACCGGGGGATTGATCGTTCTCTAGGGGAATAGTGTCGTTAGGATTAAAAAACTACTCTAATAGGTCTAAGGGTGAGGGAAGATTCTTTTTGGATTTTATAGGTTTTATAATTTTTAGTTGTTTTTGTTTTTAAGAAAAGCGTTAACTTCTAAAAGAAGGATCTTCAAGACACAAGTCTCGAACGACGAATGACTTCGCCCGAATTATAAGACGTGGGAGATACTTATGGAGGGATATGTTAAAAATGAAGATATGGTAAAAGCAGTTTATGCAATGAAGAATGGGTTTAAGATGTTGACAAAGTGTAAGTGGAAGCCGGATCCTGTGATTGTTGAGTCTATGTTGGAGTATTTTGAGAAAAATGGGAATTTAGAAGAGGCGATGGAGCTTTTACAGATGCTTAGAGATCTTAATCTTGCTAGTTTGTCTGTATACCGAACTTTAATCAAGATGCGAGTGGCTAAACAACAACCATTTAGTGATGTTGTTAAACCGATGGAGGATGATAAGATAGATATGGATGATGATACTAAGACACTCGTTCAAGCTTCACAAATCAGTGCATTGTCATAGATGTGTATAGGTTATTGGAAAACAAGTTATTCACAAGGCAAAGAATTTGATTCAGGTATTAGCTAATGCCCTTGTTCATTTTTTTCAAATATTATAGGTTAATCTGAGATTACTGGAATCCGTCCATGCTTGATATGGTATGCATAATTAACAAATGGGTACTTCATTTTTAGATGAATGACTCAGTTACCATTTCTAGATTCGCAAAAAAATATATGTTTGGTCCACACGTTATTGAGCAAGGGTTATCACTTTACTAGGTAAAGTTCTTTGCTTAGCTACTTAACCTCACATTTGAATATTCTTCGGTTCACATGTCTCATCTACTCCAAGAAAGAAAGAATCGGTTTTCTTGGGTATGTGTTGTGAAAGTTATTATTGCACCGTGAAAGATCAGAATTAGATAATATGTCAATCAAAACCTAAGATAGGTAAATAAATTTCTTTAACGCTAAAATTATCATTGCCATCATAACAGAATGCTTGTGGTATTGATTTCGGGTTGTAAGATTTACTGAAATTCTATAACGTCTAGCAGTTTAACAAGACTATTGGCCATGTAGTTCAAGTGTCCCAATGGTACTGAAATGCATAAGAACCTCCTAAATCCATTTAATCAAAATGCTTTGGGTATTTTTGTAATAACATAGTTATTTAGCATATTAGTTATTTGTTTAATTCCGAGTCGGCCCTACCCGTTTGACCCAGCCACCTCTACCAAAACACAACCAAAACTAGGTAGTTTTTGAAAATTCTTTATGGCTTATTTAAAACTGGAGTAGAATTTTTTTTTTGTTTGTTTGTTTAACAAATTGGCTTCACTTACAGTACATTGTCTCTTTGAAAGGGAAACACGTAAAGCGTGATAAAGTCAATACAGGGCTGGTCAAGACATTGAGTTCATGTTTTTAGAAAACTAAGATTGGTCCTCAAATGTATATAATAATTTATCTTGATAACAGTGTTTGTAGAGTTAGTGGTTTGCCCTTAACAAGCGAATATCAGTTATGCATCTACACAATGCACATCCATCAGTTTAGCATCTGAAGTGTTCCAACTACTGAACCCCGTTTCTGGACCATCTTAACTGGAACATGAACAAATGTCACAAAGATTGCAGTGTTCTCTTTCATTCTGTACTAAAAATGTCACAAAGATTGCTTGCAGAGGGCGAAAGATGAAACATGCGTTGGAATTTTATTGTGATTAGCAATGTAAAAGGTGATCACTTCGGATCAAAACAAGTAGAAAGAATACTTTTTATTTATTTTGGAATGAAGTAGAAGGCAAGGTCAAACCTTTCATGAATTTATGCAAAATCTTTGACTATGAATACTGGTTATGCAAATATATGAAAGATTCTACTAGTTTTTTTTATTAGGGGTGCAAAAACTAGCATCTTTTCTGTATGGGAATGTGTACATGTCTTTGGTCGTTTAGCCAAGACAAAGCCAGCTCATTATAAAGCTTAGCAAGCTTAGGCTTACAGGGGCTTGATACTAATGTGTTTAGACTCGGCTTCTTGAGCTCATATGAACTTATTAGCCAACTTATTAAAAACTTATTAGCCAACTTTTTTAGGATTATATAAGCTTATCATCATTTTAAGTTTATGAACTTAAAAAGCCATAAAATCAAAGGGCAATTTTATATCTCCACTTCTTTAATTTGAAATTTTCATATTTACAATATACATTATGAAATTGTACTTTAAACATATATAAATTAAACATAAAAGTAGGGAGAGATATAAAATTATTCCTAAAATCACACTGATAAGCTCATAAGCCAAAAAAATGCTTAAAAGTCTTTCCCAAATTTGCATAAGCTAATAAGCCCGCTAACTCGTGCTTTTCTTTTATAATTTATAGTTTCATGCAAATACATTAGTTAATATATATAGTCATAATAATATTTATAAATAACAACATATTGTAATTTTTTTTTTATAAAATATAAAGTACATGGGGTATAAAGTTAAGCGGTTATTCATTACAGTTATAAAGTTATTAAAAAAACATGTAAACTGATAAGTATGTTTTATTTAAGCATAACAACTAAAGTTTATTAATTACTATACTTTTTTTTTAAACAAACTTGACACATATAGACGAAAATTTAATGGTTTGACCAAATTAAGCTTTAACTTTGACTTTTATTGATCAATAAGAATAGTAAAATACTCAATTTTGTCACGTAGGCAGAATGATGCACTCTCATTGATCCAGTTACATATTGTTAGGTTCTTTTTCCAATTTGCGGAATTCTTTTATGATAACAAGAGATTAGCGACTAATAAGAAACATATTTAAAAATAATCCGAAAGTTAAAAGAGAATTAACACAAGTATAAAGTTTAATTGATTACTTAGAAACATCCTCGTTTGATATACGTTAAAAAAACATGTAATGTGGACGTACGATACTTTTTGATAGAAAAGTGATCAAGTCAACTATGAAAGTGTTGGGCAAATTTTTGTGCGAGACAATTGCAAATATTGTCCCTAAAGTTTGGCCAAATTGCAGGTTTCGTCCTGAAAGTTTGAAAAGTGCAAGGATCGTCCCGGTGAGAAACTTTTGTGGCAAAATTCGTCTCTGGCCTAAATCAAATGACTAAAATACCATTGTCTCTATATTATTTTTCAGTTTCTTACACAAATGGTCCCTGTGTTTCGTCAGGTTTTACAGATTTAGTCCAAACTTTTTTTTAAAATTTATTTATTTAACTATTAATATTAGTATTATATTTTTACACGTTTTCGTCCATTTTTGTCCGTTTTTCTTACGTTTTTGTTCGTTTTTCTCACGTTTTTTCAGTTTTCATACGTTTCTGTCCGTTTTTCTTACGTTTTTTTCCATTTTCGTACGTTTTTGTCCGTTTTTCTTACATTTTCGTATGGAAAAAACGTAAGAAAAATGGACAAAAACGGACAGAAACGTATGAAAACGGAAAAAACGTAAAAAGAACGAACAAAAACGTAAGAAAAACGAACAAAAACGTATGAAAACGAAAAAAAGTGAGAAAAACGGACAAAAACTTAAGAAAAATGGACAAAAACGGACGAAAACGTATAAAAAAATAATACTAATATTAATAGTTAAATAAATAAATTAAAAAAAAGTTAGGACTAAATTTGTAAAACCTGGCGAAACACAGGGACCATTTGTGTAAGAAACTGAAAAATAATATAGAGACAAGGGTATTTTAGTCATTTGATTTAGGTCAGGGACGAATTTTGCCCCAAAAGTTTCCCACAAGGACGATCCTTGCACTTTCCAAACTTTCGGGATGAAACATGCAATTTGGCCAAACTTTAAGGACGATTTTTGCAGTTCTCTCTTTTTGTGCATTGATACATTGTTAAGAGGACAAAAAGACGGCTTTGGGCAAGGACTTTGCATCCTCTGATGAGACAAAATGATCATCTTTGTAAGTCGTTTATTTGAAGGTACATCATTTTATATTTTGCGCTAACAGTTGGTAGTGATGGTCTAATTTCAATGATGACTAATTGGGTTGTGAGAAATTAATTATAATACTTTATTTGTCATAATATTATTATCCATATTTTTATTTCGGGTTTTCTCAAATTAAGTCAAAAGTTCAATATAGAACTCATATTTGCCATAGAATCAATGAATTATTCTCAGACACTCATTTTTCATCAAAATAAAAAAATAAACTTTCACATTCTTTTTAAAAATTAAATGTCTCGCAAACCGTAAATCGGTACGCGAAAAAAAAATATCATCGCGACGAGAATTAAATTATCTTTCTATAGACATGCATTGTTATATACTTTCGACGAATTTTTTTTTCGACATACTTTTTTTTTCAAAATTTCCGCCCAGAAAAATCATATATGATTTTGTAAAAATCATATATTATTTTGTAAAAATCATATATGATTCGTTAAAATCAAATCATATATGATTCTTACGATATATGATTCGAAAGAATCATATGTGATTCGTAAAAATCAAATCATATGTGATTTTTACGAATCATATATGATTTTTCTAGGCGAAAATAAAAAAAAAAAAAAAAAAAAAAAAAAAAAAAAAAAAAAAAAAAAAAAAAAAAAAAAAAAAGTTCATCGCAAAAAAAAGGTTCGTCGAAAGTATATAACAATGCATATCTATAGAAAGATGATTTAATTCTCGTCGCAATAGTATTTTTTTTTTTTAGCTTGAAGATTTACCATTTGCAAGATATGTTGTTTTAAAAAAAAAATTGAAAATAAAAATTGGTGGCTATGATTGGTTGATTGGTCCTATGGCAAATATGAGTTTTATATTGATCTCATCTGCTCAAATTAATTGTTTGCTTCTACAAATTGATAGGAAAACTTAATCAAGATTACTATATCACCCTTAAAATGGTTATTAAAAACTTTCAATAACCAATAAGGAGTTAGTTAAAGGTAAAAATGTCATTTTATAAAAAGTAAGAGAGAAAACGCAATAATAATTATTGTCTTTTTTAACTATGTGTTTTTTATTGGTGGATAATTATCTTAGGAGAGAGAAAGTAACAAGTTAAGAACGTCAACATGAATCAGTACATCCATGTGAACCTTAGTTGACGTTTACGAAATTTGAGAATACAACTCCGACGTTTGTATAAGCCGACGTTTGTATAAAGTATGCTACCTGAAGAACGCACGTAGCAATATTTGAAACCAACAACAATACCCAATCCCACTCGAGCGGGGTATGAGGAGATAAGATGTAGAAACGTAGCAATATTTGAAAGCAGGTCACTATACACACAAGTTGATGCTAGCTTGTGCATTGAAGAATTGAAGTATTAGGCCTAAACCCAACAGTAATTCTTAACTTCCAACATCTTGGCCAGAAAAACATACAACATGTGCCTTCAGCACCATATGTCATCAAAACATGCTCTTACAAATGAAACCCGTCATCCACACATTGGCATGTGTTTTAAGTTAGAAGCTCGTTTACAACGCATAGCAAATTATGCAAGCTTCAAGAAACTTGATCATTGCTTATTAACTGAGCAGACCACATCGTTAAAATTAGTTCTGTAGAGATGACAATGCCTTTGAGACATTGCGAGTTATTCGATCATGTATAGGTTCCTGCACATGCAAAATAACAACTTAACGGACTATTATTTAATCAATTAAGCTAAAAGAGGATCCAAGAATTTCACCTTTGTATCAGGTATCTGAAATCTGGATTTTGTTATTGTCTCAAACAAGAAAATGTACCTGTCATTCAGAAAGATATATTTGCAGCTAATGATTAGAGAATGAAGACAGTTTACCACGCAATTGAATGTGTTAGCAGTGCTTCTATCCATGACTTTTTACGACATCATGCTTTTTCTTAGTTACAAACAATCTACATTTTTGCAAGGCCTACATAATATAAGGAAGTGTTTGGATGTCCACTGATGATTGAAGTCGTAATAATCAGTTTAAAGTGTCGATTATGCTTTCTAATCATTAAGGGGGCAAAGAATGACTTTGGAAAAACATATAAGAACTAGTTATTGAGATACATAAAAATCACATGTCGATCCCCCTAGCTTTAACATCTCATTATCAGATTCTGATTCTTTAGATCAACATTCAAACACCCCTTATTATGAAAGACTGTGAATTAAAAAAAAAAAGAAAAAAAAAGAAAAAAAAAAAAAAAAAAGAAAGAAAGAAAGAAAAGAAGAAGAAGAAGAAGCCCTGATTGTTTAAACACATTCACATGTCCAAAACTTGGTGTTTATTGGTCGATTTTTGCAAGAATGGTGTTTAGTTAAAAGACAAGCACACTAGTTTAATAAGTTAATCTCTCACCGCCAAGCGAGTTCAGTAACAAGCTCCTCTGGAGCATCAGGGAGAACCTATATGGTTAAACAATAGCAAGAATTATTATTTGAATCATGTTTTAAACAAGAAATGTTTGAATAGATAGCTATTTAAAAATTATGTGATTTACCTTGTCCTCATAGGGATTGCAGTGATCTTTGAACCACAACCTCAAAAACTCCTAACAAAATTTCATACATCAATGTCAACCAACTGTAAAAGATAAACAAATGACCTCCACAAGTGAATATTGTAACATATTTTTTTCTGGGAATTCCGTTGCATATTGCATTATACCCTAGACCAGAAACTTTTGAATTTTCAATTTACCCGTATATTAATATCAATATAGATTGTACCGATTTGGGTTCACATGGTTAACTGACAGTAACACAAGAGTATTTCAAACAGTTGACAAATAGTAGTAATACACTCTTCTCAAAAATGCATTTTCTTGGGACACTGTAACTCTGTAAGAAGCTAGTAAATACAACGACAGTGACAATTCTAGTCAAAATAGTCAGACGTAGCAAGTAGTCAAAAAGAGAAGCGTTGGACCTTATCGACATTTTCGGGTTCAAGACCATTCTGAAACCGGGACTGATAAGAATGTGCTAACCAGTATCTGCTTGAGTCAGGAGTATGGACCTGCATAAATGGTCACAATTTCTATCATCAATATGTATAAGTGTTGACTACTTATAATTACAAGACGTGTATGCACAAATACGTGTGTAATAGAGCAAGTAAGACCTCATCAATCAATAGCACAGAACCATCAGGCGCCTTTCCAAATTCATATTTTGTATCGACTAATATCATACCATGTTCTGCCGCCACACGCTGCAAGTACATAGAAAAATCACAAAAAGAGTCGTTCAGAACAATAGAAAAAGATTACAGGATACGCAATCCAATGTACAGATACTAGACCATAACCAGAAATAATACGTAAACTATTCCTGGTGGGATTAATAAATATAGAGCAAAGTTTTGGCAATAGTTCAATCCATATAAGTGCATGCTCTAGTACCCCAACAGTCTGTCATATGGCGTGGTAATGCTTTCCTTCATTACGAAGTTTCCAAGTTAATTTCTTGTTTGACACATTGCCATTACATATAAATTGAGGGAGTTGACTTCAGTCAATAACATTGTTTTATTTTTGTATTTATCGAAAAATGTTTTAGGTCTGTATAACATGTGTATCAACTCAAAACATTTTTAAATTTTATCTAATTAATCTCTCTGCAATATTCAAGTCAAAAAACCCAATGTGACTCCCAGTGTCATGGGTTCATCATAAAATACTTCCCTTGTAATATTAAAAATCTAGAAATGATACCTGACCATACTCGAATAAGCTCAATGCTTTCTTACTTGCTTCATCATAATCAGCCTGACTCATCAACCCTTGTTTGACAATCTGCAAGATGAAGATGGAGTAACAATACATTTATTAAATCACTTATTTATCTATAAACTACCAAATACCACTGCAAACCTGTTTTAGTGTACATGATTCACCTAATTTGTTTACAACTGAAAGGTATTTTAGACATCTAACTAACAATCAAATAACATCACAAACCATGTTTGGTGTCAAAATCTACCAATTAACGACGTTTTATCTAATTCTCAACATTTTCAGGAGCGGATATTAACAAACAATATTAATTTTTACGAGATCAACCATTCTCCAACCATGAATAATACCTGTGGAGTTGGATAAATAAAAAAGTGAAGATCGACATACAAACCTCTTCTGGAGTAATGGGAACATCATGATCTGCAGCTTTAGTAGTTGGGGTGATTATATTTGCAGGTAGCCTCTCGTTTTTCACCATTCCTGTTGCCAATTAAAAAAAAAAAAAACGCTTAGACGTTATAATACAAACTAAAGAAAATGAATCAGATTATAAACAAGGCCAATGCTTTGACTACAAACCTTCAGGAATAACATTGCCACAGTAATTCCGCACACCGTTCTTGTATACCGTCCATAAAGATGTATCGGTACTTCCAGTCACATATCCTCGAACTACAAAGGTTTAGCAATATGCTTATTAGTTTTTTAGCTTAATATTCTTGAATTATTAATTGTTTTGGACTTTTGGTTACAGAGTGCACAATACGAGTAAATGTTATATGTTGCCTTGGAAAAAAACAAGCCTTAAGCTCCGTTATCTTTTAGCAACAAGTTATCATTTCAATTCAGAAGGGCGTGGAATGTAAAACTCAGATCCAACAAGTTAATTTAGTAGCACTTACCAACAAATTCTACAGGAAAAACAGTACATTTCTTTGCAATGGTAACATTTTTATCAGGGACTGCTATTATTGCATTTGGGGCAATGTGTTGAGTTTGGTTAAACCACCATAAACTTGTATCATTAAGAACCTGTAAAATATCAGTAATTTCAATCGAACTTTTTCTAGCATTATTGCAAGTAATTAAATCACATAACGAATGACACTTAATGAATGGAGATGACAGCGTCTAATTACCTGGCCTTTGAATGGAATTGACGCAAGAACCCTATCAAAAGCGCTTTGTCGATCCGTTGTGACCAACACAAGATAATCTCCTCCATCATAAATATCTCTAACCTATAGATGAAAAATTCCGATGAGCTTATGTTGCAAACAAGATTGGAATCATTTAACTTAAAACTGTTGCTTTAGTCATAGGGGATATAATCGTTCTGATTATATTATTAGTTGTTATTTTCAATAGTTGGAGTTAATTTTTCAAACCAAAATTAAGTTACACAATGACCACAGAAAGAGGAATTACAAAAACAACATGAACATGAACATGAACATGAACATGAACATGAACATGAACATGAACATGAACATGAACATGAACATGAACATGAACAGATAAATCAAAACATCAAAAATCACAAATTCAATTTCTTTCCCTTTAAGCAAACTTCAATTAAGCGAACTTTCTTATAGATGACCAAAAAACAGATGTACATGGCGTTTTCTTGATATTTTATACTTAGTGTACATAAGATTGTTCAAAGTTATTTCAGGAAGATTATAACCACGGTTTTCTACCCTCTTAATTCAAAAGAAAAGCTACATTTTCACTTGGAATGCTAGCAGCGTTATCTAAACACTTGTGCCAAAAGAAATTTTCATTAACTACATTGGGATCCCGAGCATCACACCTAATATAACCAAGGACTTCTCATGTAAACGTTAATTATACCAAATAACTCTTGTAGTAAAGCTAATTTACAAAAAGTAACATAGATGCAATTATCTGAGCTATAAAGCTGAAGGATAAGGCTTATTGATCATTCTAATGACAATGGAAGTATAAGAGCTAAGCACAAACGATCCTAATGATTTTTACCAATATCGTGAGCATATTGTCAAGATATTATAACTCGCAGCGATTGGTGAAGGTTCTAATACACTGATAAATATAATGTAGGTGAATTAAGCTCTAACTAATCAAATTTAGAGATACATCGATAATTGAGATAAACATAAAACGTACACACCCTATTACCTGATTCTAGTTCTTAAATGCAATGATCAATTTTAACAATGGGCATTTAAACACCCCCTAATTAAACCAAATAAACCACACACCACAATACACACAAAGGCAGCAAACAATCACATAGACAACATATAGGTTTCGGATCAAATCAACCTTAAAAACACTCTAAATCCTTAAAAAGATCACATCTTTTCATCTTTTTAACAAAAAAGCAAAACACACCACACCCAAATGTTTATATACCTTTCCTTTAACACAAAGATTCGTCTCCAATAAAGCATTCAATATCGAGCTCACTATTATATAATCTCAAACTAATCTAATTTAGAGATATGTGCAGAACCAATAAATAAAATCAATCTTAAAGTTAAGCACCTGCTTACTTATACTGATTCTTAACTTTGCATTTGGGTCAGCTTATCTGAAAAAGGTTGTGCTTATTGACTTATCAGTTTATAAGCTAAAATAGAGTCTTCTAGATAACCTCCTCCACCATAGCTTCTATGAAACAGCTAGTTTGACACAAATAAGCTTCCTCAAACACATCCTAAACGCAAAGAGCCGATTGTATTCTCAGAATGCAATAAGCTAATAAGCTGCTTCAATAAGCTTACTCAAACACAGCCTAAATACAACAACTAATTTAGCATGCACATTCTAAAACCCCTATTAACACCATGGATACGAAGCCGGGAAATAATAACAGGCAAAATATCGGTTTCGGGATCCTAATTAGCCTAAAAAAAGTAGCAATCTATATAAAGTTCACCAATTTAAAAATTCTTTTATACCTTTCCCCTTGTTTTAGACTTCAGAGAAGGAATCTCAGCACACAAATTCGTCTCAGATAAACAATTCGAAAGCGAATTTTTCGCAGCAGTCATAACTTCATTTCTACGGTCACTATTAGTCAACAAATTCAAGTTCAATTCATTTTCTTGCTGCTTAGTTGCCATTACAATAAAACCCTTTTGTAATCTCTTTGATGGAATCTTGAAATGGGTTTTTGCTGCTGATGATGAAAAGGGTAAACTTTTACTGACTGAATAAGATGATGAGAGGGTTTTGGGTGGGTTTAAGGATGGGATGCATGTCATCTTTGACAGCATGTTTTTGGAAAGAAAGATTGGAATGTAAGCAGGGTTTTGATACTACTATTTGTTGTGTTGAATAGGGTTTTGGACATTTGGGATTCCATGTTTGATTCCTTGTTCTATTGGGGTGTTTGGTATTAGGCTTACGGGCTGTTTGGCTAGGCTTATAGCTATCTTGGTTTAAAAATGTGCGCATTGTTGTGCTCGCATCGTGCATCCGAGTGATGCGTTTGGAAAACACCAACGCGAAACCTGATGCGATGTTGTTTCAAGATGCGGCCGAATGCAAACGCATCACATTGCCACAGTATATAGCTCGCACTCGAGTATTCGAAGCAATGGACGCAACTGAGATTGGGTTGTTTTGGTTAATATTGCTAAAGTTAGGGCCGTTTGTTTTAGGACTTTGATTTGAAGGAGTTGAGTCATTTCAAAAAGATGTCGTTTGATATGCTACTTTTAATGAATTGAATCAAACGAAACCCATATCCTCATTCCTTGTCAAATTGGTATCTATTGACATAAAAAGCACTCTTCTATTCTTCTATAAGCAAGTAAGTAATTAACTTTTTTAATTTTGACTAATGTCTAGTACAGACTTTTATAGTTTATGTTGACTTTTTGTTTCTAGTCAAATAATCAAGTTGAGTTTTTAAATGGATTAATCTTTTCCTTCAGGCTAATGATCCGCGTAGAAAACATTGAACACAAGACCCACATAATAGAAATAATTTTAAATGTCGCTATTTTCCACGAGTAATTAAAGGAGGAGTAAGTCACTTAAAGAAACATTTGACTAGAGGTTTTAGTTGTGTTTCTAAGTGCTCTGAATGTCCTAAAAATGTTCGGGAAGAATTGAGGTCATATCAGTTACAAAGAGATATTGCAAGGGCAAAAATGGAAATGAATACGGGGGTTTAAACATTTGTTTTCAGAAGAAATTACTTCCTTATTAAGCGAAAGGAAACTCTCAACTCATATATGCTTCGGTGCGTTTAAATCCCTGGGCCAAAGTGTCTAACATATTGTAATATTACCTTAAGACTATCATAGTAGCAAAAAAAAAAAAAAAAAAAAAAAGAAAAAAAAAAAAAAAAAAAAGGAAAACCGTGCATCATAAAACCATCTCCGATCTCTTTACAAGTTTTTCCCCTTTAGTCTTTTCGGGCATAATTCGTTAATGGTTGTTTTATCCTCATTTCCTAGTTTTACCTACGTATTCAGGATTAGGAGTGAAGAACACGTCCATTGGACCTTTTTGTGTGTTCTTTGGAGGCATTTTTTTTTTTGCTAATTCAACTTTGATTTTCAACAAAAATACTTCCTTTATAAAGCTAAAGGAACCTCTCAACTCATATATGCTCGGTGGTTTTCAATCCCGGGCCATATGTCTAACAATAGTAAGTAATAGAAAAAAAAAAAAAAAAAAAAAAAGGAATACCTGCATCATAAAACCATCTCGCGTCTCGCTTTTACAAGTTTTTTTTCCCTTGCTCTTTTGGCATAAAGCTTAATGGTTTCGTGTCCACTCCTTTTCCTACTTTAACCGCGTATTCAGGATTAGGCGGAAGACATCCATGGACCTTTTTGTGTTGCTTTGCTTCTTTCGTGAAGGCAATTACTGCTCTTTGATACTATGGCGCACTTCTACTTTTGTACTCTTCATCATAGTCTTCTATTGTCGTATCATTCCATTTTTGCCCTTGCAATATCTCTTTTAAATTCTCTCCNNNTAAAAAAAAAAAAAAAAAAAAAAAAAAAAAAAAAAAAAAAAAAAAAAAAGCGCCAAAAGTTTGTTCTATTTTATCAGATGGATGGCATGATTCAGTTGTTTCAAATGGTATAATTAACTTTATGGTTCGGTGTTTGTGAAATCAATGGATGTTTCCTCTGAAAAAGTGCTTTAAATAACTATAGACAATGCATCCGCGTATGTTAAAGCAGATAAGAAACTAAGTGCTAAAAGCTTTCTGTTTTTTTAATTTATATTTTGGTATTGAAGTCTTGAATTCGTATCTAATATCAGATTATTCTGAACTTCATAAGGTCGATGCTAGAAGCTACTAGACAGCATATGTATCAGACTTTATGCGCTGCTTATTGCATATATCTTATGTTGGAGGATATTGGAAAACAAATTCCAAGGGTGAAAGAGTGTTTGGAGATGCCTATGTTCACGAATGGCTATATATACAACTTTGTTGGTTTAGTGAACTTGATGAGAAAGTTTACAAATCAAAGGAATTTGCATAGACCCGTAGTCATTAGATTTGCTACATTGTTTATCACTCTTCTTCAAATCCACAAGCAAAGAGATAACTTGAGGAAGATGATTACTTCACAAGAATGGTTGGATAACAAGTGGTCAAAGGATACAAAGGGCAAAAGAATGCAGACTTACTTCTTAAGAGAGTCATTTTCGAATAACATCGGTTATACTCTTAAGCTGAAGGTCCCTCTTGTTAATTTATTTAGAATGGTTGATGGAGAAAGAAAGCCGGCTATGGGTTACATTCACAAAGCCTTGGACAAGCCAAGGATGCTATTTGAAATAGCTTTCCGAATAAGGAGGACCTTTATAAGAAGACTATCGAGATTATCGATCATAGGTGGGAATGCTAACTCCATCGACCTTTACATGCCGCTGGATATTTCATAAACCCGTGTACTTACTATGATAATCCAATTTTTGCTCCAAACTCTAAAGTGGACAAGGCTGTAGCCATAAGGGATGGTTTACTTTCATGCATACAAAGGTTGTCTCCATATACTGATATTGAAGACAGTAATATACGAGCTACCTATCTATGAAAGTGCAACTAGCCTCTTTAGTAAACCATTCGCTATTAGGCAAAGAAAATAAATGTCACCAAGTAAAACAACTTATAAAATATAAACCATCAGCTATTAGGCTTTGATGCATTATGCATTATATTTATTTTATTTTTCCTTATATCGCAGATTGTTGGATGACTTTTGGAGAAACTTGCAAAAGTTTGCTATAAGAGTTCTTAGCCTTACTTGTAGTGCTACAAGTTGTGAAAGCAACTGGGGGTCGGTCTTTCAATACGTAAGTTACATATTGTAGTTTGAGAAATTTTAGGACATCTTATGCACTAAAGTATCAAATCCCATAATTGTTTTCTTTACAGCTACACTAAAAATGAAATAGATTGGCACAAGCTAGATTAAATGATATAGGTATGTGAAATTCAATCGTGCATTGGAGCGTCGATATAGAAGAGAGGGGAATGCGGACCATATACTTTTGAATGAAATCGATGATAGCAATGAGTGGTTTGATGGGGGATAATGGAAGATGATTGTCAAGATGGTGATGATTTGGTGTATGTTGGTGAAGATTTGACATGGGCTGATGTAGAAAGAGCTTATGGGGAAAACGAGTCAAGTTATTCAACTCGAGCATCAAGACAAAGTGGTGTTGGGTTATTAAGGGTTGATAAAGGAAAAGTACCTGCTCAAACCTCTCGTAGACCATCTAAACTCTTTGTGATTGAAAATGAAGATGATTTGGAAGAAGATATCGAAGTGTCTAGTGATGAGGATGGTGATCATATCCTTGGAATTAATGATGATGATATTGATGACTATTAGTTAATGACCACTAGATGAAAGATAATCCATTTTGACAGCTTTTTGTTATGTTAATCTTAAAGTCTTCATATCTGACTTATTATTAATTACATAGTAAACAGTAACCGACTTTTGACATTGTCGTTACTTGCTAGGAAAATGTATGCGGTAATATATTTGATTTTATAACATTAAGTAGTATCAATGTGTATGTGACTTATTCTATGTTTAATCATTTACTTGTGTTGTAATTTAAGTATAAATATTAATTTTTTTTATTAATTACCTAGTGTCGCGCGTCCGTGATGCGCTCGCAACCGTATCGCACATCAATCTCTGGGACCTTGAATGCAACGGATCGCCGCACACAATTTAAAACTAAGGCGGTTATGTAAACTTTCGATATGTGTGCGTGTATTTTCTTTTTTTTGAATATTTTTAGTGTGTGTGGTTTAATCAAGGAATATTTGTTGCCGTTAAAGATAGAAACTTTCTATTAACACTATTTTGTGATTCTTACGACAAAAATACATACAACAGAAAATCATTGAAACCGTAATAGTTTAAATGTATCAAATCCAACACAAAAGATAACTAATTATAATTATTGCATTGGAAAGATGTTTGGGAATTGATTATAATTGTCGAAAGATGTATGCATTAACAATTAACTATAATAATTGCATTGATTCTTTTAAAAATTTGATTATAATTATGCAAATATGGTTCTAGAATTTTAATGTTATCAAATACATGCACAATTTGTTTTAAAATATTAATAAAATATTAAAATGAGTTAAGTTATTTTTGTAAAACAACGCTACTTATTTTGTAAGTTCATGTGTTTTTTCTTTATATGTAGTAGAGATTTGACGAAGTATTCTCATATTATCCTTTATACACATCCTCTTAAGTAGTGTTTTATTTTTTCATATATGTTCTCTGATAATTCTTCTCGTTTTTTGAAAGCATATCTTTTACCCTCTCTTTTTTTGTCACACTAGCTAAATCCGATTAAAAGTTTGGCATCTCTAAATGTATAGCGTTTTATGTTTTAAAAGTTATACCATTAAATCCAGAATAAAATTCCTCTTTGTTTGGATCGACATGGACAAAGTTTCGGTTAAGTTAAAAAAACGAATGCGACAATAACATGCGATACTACTTTATAACTAAATGTGTGTTGACGATTGATGTATATTATCTTATTTACTAGTTTTTTTTTCATCCACTTGGTAGTGGATTTGGTGTCTATGTAGATGTCATATTAGTCTCGTCTCAACTAGTTAGTTGTGTGGCAACGTTAACGATGCTAACATGTTAACGATAAAAATTTGAAAGTTCAATAATATCACATGGGAGCCCGCAACATCAAATTTCCCTCTCTTATAAATACCAAAGGGATTTTTTTTTTTTTTTTTTTTTTTTTTTTTTTTTAATATCATGTATCATACTAAAAACCTAACCTTACTCTACTCCAACCTTGACTAGTATTTTTAGTTTCTTTCATACAATCATGACACATGCCTTTTGTAACACCCACCAAAATTTAACGATAACAGCGGAAGACTTTATGGGGTATTACGTAGTGGATCTTAGTCATAATCATAGAAAACGACTCGATGAGGCGTTTTTAAAAGATACGCTTATCAGTCAAAAGATCAAGTATTCGAAAATACAAGAGGTTTCATTGTTTGACAACACATGACGTGTTTGTTTTATTTAAAAGCGAACGATAAAACATTTATTTTACACCCTCAGGTTTTATGCCCTACTCCGTATCTTGAGTCCAGTTTAGTTTTCTGAGATAAACATGCTAAAAGTAAACTAAAGTTGAGTGAAGTTCATAGGTTTAAGTTTAAAAGTTGAACACAAGGTATAAGCGTTAATTGCATCGATTCACAATTAACAAGTTAAAAATCAAGTTGATTATTAAGTTAATAATCAGGTTAAGTATTGCATTAAGCTCATGACACGCAACGATTGACAGGCATCAAATATGATGTAAAGTATATAGTGCCCCGAGGATAGGTATTTGCCAGTAGCCTATGAGTTTGTTTAAATAAAGTGCGCTTGAGTGGCTCATCCTAGCAGACTCAAACGGGGATTGTCAGTCCCGAATAGATCTATTCACTATTATTTACGTTCACCCGCAAGTGATTAAGGTTCATGATCGAGGGACTTTTGGCAATAGCTACTTAAGCAATAATAACAGCAGGTATAGCATACTAAAGAAAAAGCTTGTGTTCGGTTTGAAGCATGTATCTCCCCACAAAAAGGGTTTAAAAAGTTAAGAGTGGGCTATGAACTCACCTTGGTTGCTCGGTAGTGATAAGAGGTATCGTAATTCAAACGATAGGTGGAAACGGCTTCAACACACAACCTAGATAATATATATAT
>LBNU01038325.1:78784-93378 GCA_014162995.1 Artemisia annua | reverse complement strand
TATATATATATATATATATATATATATATATATATATATATATATATATATATATATATATATATATATATATATATATATATATATATATATATATACTAGTTTTCAAAGCCCGCCCGATGGGCGGGCATGGCTTATAAATATCGTTGACATATTTTATGATAGTGAAAGAAGACGGCTAAAAAATGGACGGAAAAGTGCCCAAGGAATAAATTAAGTAAGGGTTTATATTTTACGAACATCGTAAATATTTATATAGTGAAAAAAGAACAAAAAGTAATGAATAGTAAACCGATAAGAGGAAATAAAACTTGAATTATCCGCCATTACAAAGTATATGCTTTTAGTTCAAATGCGAAATAAAGCTTTTTTATACCGTGTTGTTGAATCTGCGTATTTACTATATCTATCACAACATATAATCTTCAAACCCTTATTGCTCTTGACTCTTGAGACAGCAACATATAGTTGCCCATGAGAGAAAAAGAAAGAAATCATACCCGTTCTCTTATTGATGCAAATAGCCCATCATTCCATAGTTGTGTGTCTAAACACCGTTCTCTTATTGATGCCAATAGCCCATCATTCCATATTGGAAACAAAGAGATTAGATTTAAGTCACCTATGCTTCAAGCATTTAAATTTTTTATTTACCAAGTAATATCATATAGTTAAAGTACGGTACATGTCAACAAAAATCAACCTTTTCCACCTTGTAATCTATAATTTTAATGTCATTGATTTGTTTCGGATGTTTATCAACCATCATAGAATCGTCGGTACCTACTTCTACTGTTGCAGTAGGAGCCATCCCACCCGAATCCATTTTGAGTCAAGCCGAGTCAACGAACCAAACTTAATTTCACGTAGACGGACACTTAAAATCTATCGCGTTTGTATGATAAAACACGTTAGTTTAAACTATTAAATTAACTCGACAACATATAAGCAGGTAATAAATTACCAAATCTGGCATTGTCCAAACAACAATTTAATAGCAGTAACAAACATTAATCACATACAACTACGACACAACTTTACTAAGCTCATTTTTTGTCACCAAATTTATGGAACCAAACATAATTAAGTACCTCTTGATGTTAGGATATGACTGGTATAACTGAAACACAAATGCAAACTTCTGTTAGAACCTAATCAAGTCTTGCGTATCACTAATCTTTCTAACTGCAACGGGATCCTAATAATTATGTTAAGTAGACTAACCTGATTAATTACTCAAACTACCTGCAAGCTACGGAGCAGCAAAAACCTAGTAATTAAAAGAGAAATGAAATATATGTGAATGTGTAAAAACATCAAAACAAAAAGATAGATGAAAAATATGATGTTACATACAGTTGCAGCCTCAAACTCTTTAATCTTCAAGTGTAATAGTTCAAGATTATCGAGTTTCTTCACCACATAGACTAAACTTGGTGGGAGGGGATATTTACAGAATTTTGTCACATAGCCATTCGTTGATGCTTCAAGAGTTTGTAGTTGTTTAGTTTTTATAATGGTAATTACCATATTAATTTCTCTGTTATAAAAAATAAGACAAAAAGTGTTTGTGTGGACATAAAAGCCAACAACAAAGGTTAGATTGATATATATAGGAGATAGGTACAACTGTAAGTTTGTGTAGCCAAGATCTCACCTGCATTAGGCATGCTGCTGGAAAGAATATTCCTTACTTTCCCATCCTAGCCGAGAATGCTGATGGCAGTGGCGGTAGAAAACAAAAGGGCTGGCCCAAACCAAAGGAGGGATCTGAAATAATATTAATTTAAGGGTCTAAACAAATGACGGCTTAAAAGTATTAGATTATATATGATGGGTAGAAATCTAGAACAAATTTAAAAAATGAGAAAAAAAGATCTAATGTAATAAGGATATTGATGGAAGTTCTTTATCAAATTTCATGGTACTCAGCAGAGACAAGAAGTACTCTATGTGTAGTTAATATGCCAGTAACACATCCCCTAAGAGTTTCTTGCCAGTGAACCTGAGAAAAAAAGATCAAAATAGAAAGCCAAACTTACTGATTGTATATCTATACGCAATAAAACCAAGCACCACCATACCTACATTAAGGGGGAATGTTCTTGTGTAACCATCCCTAGACCCATTTTGACATGTAGGCAACCCATCCGTCTCACCATCTGTAGCAATGGCAAACCTCTAACCTCAATGACTTTGATGGACATCGCTTTGATGGATGCTTTGGCCTTGCACTATTGTATCTGGAGTCGGTGAACGATTGCTCTTATATGACGGGTAGAGAGTGTGCCGAAAGGTCTGGTCTAAGAAAAAATTCAAACAAATATTACGAAAACTAATTTCATATTGTCCCGGCTGCCACATAAGCATGTAATATATGTAATTAAATATATATATACATCAAGACAGTTCTTTAAAAGAGGGATGGATTATGAATATAGATCATCATATGGATTTACGTCTTTGACCCGTGAGAGATAACAACAAAACCTGAATCGATCCAGTAATTAGTAAATGAGTTAGTATTGCCACCTTTACCTACTAAAATGCTTTTCATAAATCAATTTGAACAGAGCGATGAAGTGTTGCACCTGTTAGTGGCACCAATTATATAAACTCCCTTGCGTTCATCACCACCATCTAGCTCTAAAACGCACCACCATCTAGCTCTATCAATAGCTGTAAACATCAAGAGTTTTCACTTTATGGGGCAAATTATTCTTATAGAAGTGATTATATAGACGCAAGATAAGCGAGCTTAAATAATTAATTTTGTAGATTTTGTTAACCTGGTTCAAAAGTCACTCAGCAACCCATCCCCCTTCCTTCCCTCAATTTGTTGTTAGAAGAATCTACCTGACTCAAACAAAGCAGTAGCAGCATCGATTAAACGCTATTGAAATTTTTTATTCCAGTAACTAAGAACTTGTATAACCCAAGCAACTGAAGCAAAAGAAAATTTTCAAAATCATATAAGATGCAAGAAAACCTCATCGAAGAACAATATGCATGGAGAACACTCCTTGCACGACTGAAAGCTTGATCCTTTAATAAGAAGATCCATTTTACAAAAGAATATGTAGTTCTTCTTTGGTTCTTCGTCGACATGCTGCACAAACAAAAATAATATCATAAGAAGCCAAAAAGCGAAATTTTATAAAATTCATACGTTTATGGAATCTAGATAATCAAACACACTGGAAGTTCCATAGTTTGCTTCGGTAATTGCTTCTGCATAACATAAAAAAACCCGTTAATCTTTCAAGCTCCAAACAACATAACATATAAAACCAATTAATCTTTTAATCAAACAACAAATCTTACACCCAACTATCTGGACATCCAGCGTTAACCATGAATAATGCGCATGTGGGTAAAAAATTGTTGGCATCTCTCTACCCTTCTGATCTAAGAATCAATATCTCCCATATGTTCGGTATTAAAACGAACAGAAATACTATACACATACCTCAATAACAGATATCTTAAAAAGATGCTCAAACTAATATTACGAACTATCCTACTGTTACAGAAATGAGATCAACCTATATTCTTTCTTCTGTACCAAACCAACCTATATTCTAGGTGAAAAATTTAGCGTAAAGGTAACAGGCCAAAATTTTTTTTCCTGTTTATATTTGAAAGCATAGAAAAAAACTATTTTTTAGAAAAGTGTTTCGGGTTAACCCGACACAAACCCGTACCCAACATTACCCATTCATCTGATTTGACCAATTAGGCAACAGGCCGACCATAGACATACATTTGCACTTTCTTTTTTAGCATATAACCAACTGATTTGCGGTGTACCCAAGTGAAAGCTTTGTGAAAATATAATCTTCACCTGATCACGTATTTAATTCTTTGCTTAATAATATATGCGATCACCGTGTCTATCTGTTTAATACAGGTTACTTATATTTGATAATAGCCATGCGTACCAAACTAATACTAACAAAGTAGAGGACTGAAACATCCCATGAAGTAAAGCAATTTCGAGTTTCTATAATAAAGCTACTTACTGTATTATTTTTATGAAGATTATCACTTTATAGCACTGATACAAACACCCCCTTAACTAATTATATGCATAAAAACATACCAAAACCTATGGCTTCATATGCTTCCATATCAAACACTCTAGCCATCTCATTCAATATAATGCAACCTATTGTGTTCCCGCTGTCAAATGCACATATTTGGAGTTAAAAGTTTTCTATAAGGTATGTCAGTGAAGTTACTGTAGGTTTTGGATGTTGATAACTATTTGTATGATTCTGTGTGTAGTGGCATCACCTGATACAGTTAGTTCTCACTCTTTAAATACAATTGATATAATCTGTCAAGATGATCAATAGTTATTCTAGTGTGTATTTTGCATTTAATGAAAGTAGTAATTTCATATACTTGTGAGTATGGTAGTTGCAACATCTGCTCTTGCTTCAAGTTTATTGTATGCGGCACATTTGAAATAATGTTCACGTTATCTGCAATCTGGTCTTTACAGAAATCAGGTTCTGCTTGTTTCCAGGTAGGAAATACTCATTGTTTCCTGGTTCATAAGGTGTTACAAATCCTCCCGCTCTTCAATACTCTGATAGAAAATGTTTTATTTATCAATCCCAAAATGTATCAAGAAGACACTCGACAACATGAGAAGAGGTACCTAGCTTTGTAGCATTTATGTGCAGGAGCACTCCCAAACTTAGGCTTGTTTAGACCTTCAGGATTTGAAGGATGAGATTAGATATGTTTCAGGTAGTATTTTTTGGAAAACACTCTTATGTCATCAAGACCAACTTTCTCTTTTCCCCTTCTTGATTGAGAGGCTACGAAAGATTGGTGGCACTTCCAGCGGTTCCATTCAATTGTAAATAACTGAAACATTAAAGGAAAATTCATATTAAATACAGGACACTATACCTGGTAATATAAACATAATTATCTTGAGACCAAATCATCATCATCATCATAAAACTATAAACCTATAATCAAAAATTAGAATAAAAATTAAGATAATTACATATTAGCACCTTCTTGGTATGTCCAGTAACTGGGGGCGCGGCTGCACAAATTAAAACATGAAGTACTGAATGTAATATCATTCCAATAATAAATTCTAGAAAACTAAAAAACAACTTACCTTAAATTATTTTTCAATGTAGTGAAACCAAAGCTTCTTATCTGTTTGGCTCTTGGACATGGTGGGTAGTAATTCACCCTAACCTTTATCTCACTTTGTTGTGGCTCAAAATATTGCACGAAGGATTTTTTATCTAGTGACAGAGATTTGGCAAGGTCTTCAAGTAACACATCAAGTACTTTTCTTGGTTTTTCACATACTTTTCAATAGATTGCCTGTAAAACGTACAAAAAAGTAGTATAGTTCATCTCACACCTTTTTCCAGTCGAGCAGGTCATCATTATTGATTGGATCATCATTATCATATATACCGAAGCACAACAAAACTGTACATTAGCTTGGAGATGTTTTGGTGGTGAAGTATGAGGTGTGAATATCTTCTTTATAATAAGAACTATTTAGTAATTACCACCACCACAAAAAATGATGTGAAACTATAAAGCAAAACCAAAATTGTTGGAATGCCTTTGCTGGTGCAGAATCTATTAAGCAAAATTTTCGTAAACATAAATACCATTTTGCTGGTGCAGGATCTCGCGTGACGATTGGTGGTATTGTCATATGCATACCATTTGTTGTTGATACAGAAATTTCTAGTTCTGACATACCTGCATTTACAAAAACGTTGAGAAATTAATGATAATGCAGTCTAGGAAGTGGTATGACAGAGAATTGTAAGATTGGTTACTCACGTCTGCGTGCCCTCGTAGTTGCACATCGTGTCTCGTTATTACCAGTTGAATGTACACTTAGGGAATCATTTGACTCTGAAAATATGCAAATATAGAACCATTAATGGGTATGCGAACAAAGCATTCAAAAAGTAACACTTTCACAAAATATTATAAAGCTTGTGTGAGGCATATTGGCCAACCTCTTCTCATACCCGGTAATCTCCTTTGCGAGTAACGTTGGAACATTGTCTTGTGATTGTAATGGCACCTTCATCTGGGAATTGACCATTGGAAACAAAAGATGCAATATCCCTCCATATGGTTCTGGTATCAAAATCCAGTACTACTGTACGCAACCTTCATACAGTGTGCAAATGTCATTGACAAAGTAATGAACTGGCTTTCAAATAAAGTGGTAGGAGAACATTGGTAGTAACTAAATCTGCAAACCATAAATCACATTGATGGTAGCCAAAAAAAATCTTAAATACACCGATATAATAACCACGGCGTCATTAAATAGCCAACCTTTGAACTGCCACTCCTTTCATGGCACGAGCAGCTACGACTTGACCCCATTCCTGCGTCTTGAACGGTGATGGCTTATTGTTAAAATCATCAAGATATTAACTATGTGTTCAGGTAAAATTTTAATCCTCACTTTGATGGTAAGGGAATTACCTGAAATACAGCATACCGTGTAAGAAATTTAATAAGCTAAAATAGGCTTTGATAAGCAATAACAGATATATAAAGTACTGGTATCTGTTATGAAAAAAATTATTTGTTACAGACCTACAAAAGCTTCAAGAACTATTCCATTTAGGCCTTTTTTTTGTTACTATAACAAATCTGTTTCCTTAAAGTGGGTTCACTTGCATCATTAATCATAGCTCTTTTGGTCATAATAGAACGAAGATTATTAGCTAAGCTTTGACCCTTTTTTTTCTTTAAAATGGTTTCACTCACATCATTAACAAAGTACCATGGTCGTAATAGACCCTTGATAATCAACTGACCTAGATAAAGCATAATGATTCTTAATTAACAATAAATAAATTTATAAATAACAGGGAAAAAAATCCATTTCAATATCATAATGTTTCTCACATTTGGTTTCTCTCGCTGATCCTAATTTAAGCATCATAACTGAAACATGTCCTTCATGTTCCATCACCGACAGATAAAAGATTGTCCTCCATTAAGTTCTATTGTATTAAGTTTAGCAATAACTCATAGCAAGCATTTATGGATAATAAGAAAACGACTTACTTGGTGTTCGGGAAAGCATGAAGGCAGGTACCAATTCAAAGATCAACAAAACGACTTACTTGGTGTTCGTTAACATATCGTGCTTCTTCAAATCTTCCAGCATGTTGTTAGCTATAACAAATTATATGTTAAAATAGAAGTTATTAAGTTGTGAGCAAGAATACAAATAAATACCTCTTTGTTATCAAAAAAGCCAACTAATAGAAAAAAAGCCTTGAACCTCTGTCCGGATAGGTAGTAGGAATAGATTATGATTCTTAACTCTTAAATTTAAAGACAACTAATAGAAAGAAAGCCTTGAATATAACAATATTATGGAATAGGTTATGATTCTTAACTCTTAAATTTAAAGACAACTAATAGAAAAAAAAAGCCTTGAACCTCTGTCCAGATAGGTAGGTCTGGAGAAGCCAACTAATACAATCACTTTTTGTTGATTACATGTTTGAGTTATGTAAAATTGGATACTTACGTGATTACAGCACAATCGTAGATTTCGGGGTGGGTTAGCAATAATGCTTTGAATTCTGCCGGAGGAACCTAGAAGTTAGACAAAAAAAAAGTTATAACTCCTTGTTTAATCAATCGAAACTGTAAAACATAACTTATCACCATCCCATTACATCATTTAAACCAATCATATTCAAATAAACAAATAACTTAACAATCATAATACCCTATGCGTAAATGTAACAATACATAGAAGGGATAATGAGAGAATATATACATGTCTTGGCCGCTATGTGCCTTCATGCTTTCTAACATAACCCAATTGTCAATAACAAATGCATTTGAGCAGATGGCAAAGCATGAAACAGGAGTACTCTGGTGTCTCTAAAACAAATATAATGCAATATCTTGGACTGAAAACACAAAACAACATGCATATTAGCAAAGAGGACATACTTCATAAACATTGCAGTTTCCCTCGATAACAACTTGAATTTCAGCTCCATGCCATTGCTCCTTGTCTCCTATCTTCTCATGTAAATGGATATGGGGAATGCTTCTGATCATGGAAGAATCAAATTAGAAGATTAATGCACAAGTGATCAGCCTCTTATTTTATTGTAGTGGTTTTTAATATATGATAAGAACTGAACACGTACATGGTATAATATTTGAATTTAATCAGTAAACCACAAATTTTCTGAGTAATGGTTTCTTAAAAATCATCATAGAATGTGCGATGGATAATAAAAACCTAGAAAAGCAATAATAACCTAGATTTTATAACTCGCCTCTTTTTTTCTTCTCCTAATCGATCGTGAATAAAAACCTGTAGGGTTTAGATTTGTGTGTTGTGTTTTAGGGATATGAATAGGGTATAGGGTATACGTAATATGGAATGAGTTGGGTCGGGTTCTTCTCATTAAAGTAAATAATTATTATTATTTATTATTATTATTATTTTTTTTTGAGTTTATAGATTTGGACTTGCAAATCTATATCAAAAAATTGAGATGCTCTGGTGGTTGGCATGTTTCCTAATGTGCAAAATGTCCCAAGTTTGAACCCATCTAGCTTCTTTTTTTAAAAAAACAAATCCGGAATTATTAAAGAATTGCATACATGGTAAAATATTGTTTAATCTCATGTACACGTCTAATACAACCATTTTCGAAATTGATTAAAAAATGCAAATTAAAAATTGCTTACATGGCCAAAATGTGATGACATGGCTGATAATGAATTACATGGCAATGACTGGGCAATGAGGTGGCATTATACGTGTAACGCCTCCTGTTATATATAATATATATATATATATATATATATATATATGCTTATGATAATATCCGTTAATGTAACATATCATATTAAAAATTGAAAAAATACATCAACAATAAATCGATTAAGCAACAAGAAATTTAACTAATCCTTGGAAATGATTAACAAACATTAAATAAAACGTGTGCATTTTTAATTTTTAACATTCAAAGTTTAACCTTCTAAATTCCGTAATTAATTATCACGTCTACTAACCATATTTTTCCCTTATAAAGCTGTTACGGTTTTATACCATTCCACAAATCACGTACAAATATTATACTCTAATTTTAAATTAATCGTTAAACGATAATGAAGAGAACTGGAGAAAATGGTGCAAGCAGCTCAAAAGAACATCCTGCCGTGTGGTATTTGAAAAAAATTGATCAGATAAGGAAGAAGAAATGGGACAATTTTCAATAGCGAAATAAGCAACCAAAAAAGAAAGCTAAACCAAACACGCTTAAAGGAGCCCAAAGAAGGTGGAAAAGAAAATGGGAGGTTGAGGAAGCAGAAGATGTTTCCGACCAAGAAGAAGTGGAAAGATTTTACTATGACAACATGCATTTGGCATATGATCAAGAGAAAATACATAAGTTTAATTGTTAGATTAATAAGTGTTTTCTCTGATTATATTTAATATTTTCTTAAATATCAATGTATTACATTTTTAATTAACTGAATCTTTTTATTTTATCATAGTATTTTAATTCTTATATTGCAGTGTTATTTTTCATATTATGCAATTCCGAATACAAAGAACACCAATATAGTGTTTTTTTCAGCGTCAATCTAAATAACATTCTATAATAATACACGCCATATTTAAATAAACTTGCAATTTTTAGAATATTATATAATTTTACACCAATTCTTATCTTTATGTCAAATTAAGAAAATTTGCAACTAACTTTAATCATTATATGGCCACTATAAATATATTATCAGAAAATATATTTCCATTGTTGAAATCATAAATAGATACAAATAATACTTAATATTGTATATTAAAACAATNAAAAAGTGCGGAAAACAACAAAATCTCAAAAGACCCTAAAGTGCACAGAAGGTGACGGCGTCACAAGCTTCAACGTGACGACGTCAGGAACAAATGAAGTGAAGAAATTGGAAGTTACTCATGACGGGCCCGAGAGTTTTTGGCCTAGTCTGGTGACGGCGTCAGGGAAGGCCGTCAGATCTGGAACAAGGCGGCGTGACGACGTCAAGAAGGCCATCACAAAACCCTAATCGTCGGCGTGACGACGTCAAGAAGGCCATCACAAAACCCTAATCGTCGGCGTGACGGCGTCACACCTTGGGCTGACGCCGTCAGCCCGTATTTTCTATATATAGGACGAATTTTATTGTTTTAAAGGAGGAACTTGGTGGAGAACTTAAGGGTTAAACCCTAGCTCGTGTATCACAGACCTTAGAGGGTACTTTTACCCCTCTAACTTGCATGTTTAATCTAAGATAAGTCTTCATTCAATCCATACAATATGTCTATGTGTTGTATGATCTATGTTTGTGCTTTTCTTTCCTTTAACATGCTAGGCTAAATTAACTTGTGTTTGCTTAGATCTAATGAAACCTAACTATTGATTATCATGTGATGTGTATGTTGTGATTGTGATTTGGATGAATGTTTCATCTACGTTAGACTTAAGAAAACTGG
This sequence comes from Artemisia annua, assembly GCA_014162995.1. Taxonomy (NCBI): domain Eukaryota; kingdom Viridiplantae; phylum Streptophyta; class Magnoliopsida; order Asterales; family Asteraceae; genus Artemisia; species Artemisia annua. The sequence continues at coordinate 82,844 of LBNU01038325.1, read as the reverse complement.
CTAACCTCCTATACGGTAACAAGCTTGAACGTCTTAGGAAACGTGAATCGTATGTGCGTTAATCGATTTTAAGGTAGTATTTCATGCGTAGGTTGCTATCGGTGAGCTTATGATAGGATACTTGACGTATCGTCATAGAGTGAGGTAGGAGCTTATAGAGTTAGGGAATTGAACGCACTCCCTACGACTTGTTAGGAATACACCCGTCATCCACGCAAACTCAACATACTAATTACATGGTAAAAGATAGTTAGGGAGTAATGAAATCTAAGTAAACACTACTTTCCCCACCATTGTTTTCTCAAAACTTTAATTTAATTGCATAAGTAGATAACTTGGGTTAGTTGACTAGCAACTAATTCCGCCCACTCCTTCAAAACCGAGATTTTACTGCTTTCAAAAAAACATAAAAATACAAAAATAATCATCCTCCACCCTTAGACCTTAATTAGAGTAGTCTTTAACCTAACGAACACTATTCCCTGTGAGAGAACGATCAATCCCCCGGTACTTGCCACTACACTATACTACATCGGTCAGGTACACTGCCTGGTGGGGATTGTAAGCCTCTTGAGATCCCTTAAGAGGTAAAACAAAGTGCGTAAGCAATCCCACGCGCATCAAGTTTTTGGCGCCGCTGCCGGGGAATAGTTATTGTTTAGGTTAATTTTTATTTTTAATTAGGTCTACTCACTAGACTCCTTTCTAGTGAGATTTTATTTTATTTTTCTAGGATCTCTTTAGTCTATCTTTTTCTTCGTGTTTTTGTTCGTAACCATTACCATCCGACATCATGGAAGGTGGTAATCTTCTCGACCCAAACAACCAAAACCTTCCCAACCCACCTCCTAGAGCCCGCACTTTAGGAGAGTACTCCCGACCTAGCCATCAAGGCTATCGAAACACCATTGAGCTCAACCAAGGAGTCAATGTGACACCCTTGAGATCCGACACCATCCGGTTGGTGCAAAGCGGATGCGCATTCCATGGGCTTCATTCCGAAGACCCAAATCAACACCTTAAGGACTTCCTCAAAATCGTAGATTCCATAGACCTTAGTGTTGACACCCGAGAGGCCTAATTAGTTTGATATCATATGGCGGAGGAGATTATATTATTAGGAAAATAAGAATGGAACTGAGATCAATGGATGACACATATTCTTAATGCGTGAATTTTTTTTAAAGTAGTTTAATACATGTGATAATTTTGTTTAGATCATTGAATTTGATAGATGGATGCACAAAACTTTCGTATTTTGTATAATTTGGTTTTGTGATCTTACTTTGTATATAGCCTTTTATGGTTTTTGTTTGATTGATCGCGCATAGAAAAAAAGGTATGCCTCTTTTCCTTCAAAACCCTGGCATCGATCTAATAGCAGACGGCCATAGGGTCGCTTCAGTATCTCAGCTAAGAAATTGGGTCCTATCCAGATACTAGATAATTTTGTTAATACCTATGAAAACATTTATTCTTTGTTTTTGTCATTTTTTGCATTAATAGGTAACTAAAGGTTTGATAAACCCCTTAAACTTTAAAAAAATTTGATTCAAAAGTTACGTGTATTGATTATTTAAATCTCTAGGTTTTAGCAATTTGCGTTACATTACTTTATACTCATGAGGTGTATATATGAGATTGCAGATTGGAAAAACAAAAAGTTTTTCTTCGAGCTGGTCACATGGCTACGTTAGACGTACAGAGTGTGGAAAGGATTAACAATGCAGTCATTTTTATTCAGAGAGTAACAAGAAGTTATATATCATTAGGAAGCGTTTTCTCGCTATGGCGAATCTTGGCCTCGCCTTGCAAACTTTATGCAGAGGTTTGTCTTTCCAGTAAACTGTCACATGAGAGACCTTTTTTTATTGGCACATTTCTAAATCATACTTAATAGAGGTGGAACTTTTATCGATATATCTAAAAAATGGGTTGATCGGGGTAATATTATTCATAGGTTATATGGGTAAGTTGAAAAACTTGGTTACGTCGAAAGTGACATGCTTACAATCTCTTAATGTCTATATTCAATGTATGTCATGTCATTATTCCTCACACACACTTTGTTGGCGTTTTTTTACTCGGAAATCTTGCTTCTAAGATGTATGAAGATATGAGAAAGAGAAGCCTCTCAACTAAAATCTAGACTAACTTTCGGCGGTACACATTGAGGTCGTCCTACAACAGACTGCAGCATGCAGTTGTCCTCATCTAAGCTGGTCTGAGATTGGCAGCTACTAAATTAGAAGTCAGTACCTGGTATTCATTCACTTATAAATATATTGTTAGTTTGTTCTAATACGAGTCAGTTCTATAACCATCAATTGTTTGCAGTTCACGAGTTTATCATGTCTTTACACTCTATAGACCTTACATATTTCTTTTTTCTAGGTCATAAACGACTTGCTTAATCCAACATGGCATAACCTAACAATACGAGAAGATAGCTGGGTTCAACAAGATAAAGAATCTGAAACATATTCGGGAGAAGTTGGAGAGGCCAATTCTGATGTTATTGAGGTATCACACGAGTGTAAGTTGACGGAGACTCTTGTATATAAGCTCAGTTGAATGTCAAAGGTTGGATAAGCTTACGGAGGCTATCTTAAGCAGCAATAATGTACATGAGACTCTTGCATATTGCATGAATATATCTCATGCCTTTGTCAATAGGAGAGAATATCGCAGTGAGATAATACGTTAAAATATTGCATACTTGCAGCATATTCGACATATATATTTAAAATATCGAATGCTAGCTATAGGAACTAGGAAGTATAGACTTCACGTCACTACCAACAAAGTATTAATACCAACAGATACTCAGAACTTGGAGCAAACCATTGTGCACTATCATAAAGCTAGCCAGTCCATTGAAAGGAGATTGTGATAAAGTTGATAATTACGCAAAATCAATAACCAACATTGTATAAAAAGAAGCTTTATATCGAATTTGAGTTTATTCGGTAGTATATGTTGTTCTTGCAGACCACTTTGTAACTTTTTTTCTATCATATTCGATAAACATATATTTCTTTTCGTTCTTAATCCATCAAATATATAATTTGATATGTTTGTAGCTTATTTTCATTTAGTTACTTTTTCAACAATATCCATAAACAAATTGCAATTGTAAATTGTTTTTTTGTCATATAGTTTAATAATTAATAACTGATATCTATTTCTATGTTTGAAGCTTCTTGAGAATTATTCCAGGTCAGAGTTACATGCGGCTGGTGCGTTTGACTGGCTACGCTTGTGCTTGGATATGCTGTCTTCTATAGTCTTTGTCTTCATTCTGATTTTTTTAGTCTCTATTCCTCATGGAACTATCTATCCAAGTAAGTTAACTTTATTCATAATTTTATTAATTCTTTTAAGGCACAAACGATTCATCTCTGCCACTTTCAACTGTAGTTACCGCGGAAATAGCAGTGACATATGGTCTATATTTGAACAAGGTCCACCCCTGATGGCAGGGAGTCCATAGATGCAAATCATGAGTTTGCAGGGAGTCCATATTTGAACAAGGTCCACACGTATAATATTCTCTGTATATATTTAAATATGTTTACAATAGTTTCTCTTTACCTTTAACTCTAACGACTTCCATAGGATCTGGTCACTAAATGACATATTCATATCTCAATTCATGGGTTACTTACGCAGATTGTCCATGCGGTTATATAACAGAGTTTCACATGAAGTTGATAATAACCTTTTATCAACTATCGACACTATAAAGTTCATAATAACCTTTTATCAACTATCAACATTTCATAATAATTTTTATTTGTAATTGTTGATCCTCAAAAATTTCCGAACCCATTATTTTCCGATAACTAATACCTTCAAACAATAATTATGACTTATCTCCGACTTCCTTACATATTATTTACCGTTAACGAATACCTTCCAACGATAATTATAAGTCATGCCCGCCCATCGGGCGGGCTTCGAAATCTAGTATATATATATATATATATATATATATATATATATATATATATATATATATATATATATATATATATATATATATATATATATATATATA
>LBNU01038325.1:64347-78310 GCA_014162995.1 Artemisia annua | reverse complement strand
TTTAGAAACGATTTTGTTATATTATTATTATTTTTATTTTGTTACCAAATAATTTAGGGAAAATATTATGTCCCTTAATTTATAATGTATATTGAAAGATTTTTTATGTGGTAAGTTTAGAAACGATTTTGTGATTTATTTTAAAACATTTAAAACAGTTTTGGATGAGCATGATCCTCAATATTATTAACCTAATTTTGCAGTATATATATACAAATTCGATCATTCATCTTCAAACAAACAAACGATATTCAGAAGGAGAATAAAAGATGCAACGACAAAGGCATTCATTACGGCTTTCTAATGCTAATAAAAGCAAAATTGCTGATAATTCTCTGCAAGGTATTGTTCGGCATCATAAATTTGTGATGTAATATTTATTTATTATACTGATGTTCTTATTCGTGTTGTTTTAAATTTTTAAGGGTTTAAGCAGCCACAAGAAACTGCATCACAGGGAAGCAGCCACAAGAAACTGCATCACAGGAGAAGAAAATCTTAAAAAAAAATACTTCAGGTATATGAATTGCTAATTATTTTATATACGTATTTTGAGATTTTAGGTATTTGTTATATGTATGTGTTAATGTTTATAACTTTGAAAGGTTCCAAAAAGCAAAACACACAGAATGAGTCCGTGAATATTGAAGGTGATATACCGGCAATGCGTCCACAAGGTATTAGTGTTTGCTTTTAATAGTAAATGTAGTAGGGTTCGATTTTATTACCACTCAACAATTTAGTTTAAATGTATTTAGTTTAAATATATTTGTAATTTTATAGTTGTTAAAGGGTCCAACAATAAAACAAGATCAGTATTGGCATCAACAAATGGAAGTGGATCACCTGCAAGACAATCTAAAGGTAAGATGGTTACTTATTGCGTCATTATAATTTTCCCTGGAAGCACTTTTGTATTGATATATTTTTTGATTTACATTTGTTAAAGATGATGAGAAGAAGACAAAAACGCGCAATCACTCCATGTATGAAGATGACACACCAACAACAGATGGACAATGTAATAATATTTTATTATATTATTTGTAGACATGTTTGTATGTGTTGGTATTAATTTTTATTTATGTTGCATTAATAAAAGATCATAAAAGCAAGACGATCACGGCGCCCATTCCGCCCATGGAGGTGAAACACCAACAAGACAGTCACAAGATATTTGGTTTTGTTCATATTTGTTATTTATGCTGACAATGTCTATTATCTACCATCGCTATTAACTGCGCCTTTTAGTAGTTGCAGGAAAAAATAGTAATTCAGCAATCGAGATTAACAATCCAGATGATTTAAATATCAGACGTAGAGGGAGGCCATCAAAAAGAGTAATAGGTATGTTTTACAAACCTAAGTATACTTAATATTTTGTATTCTCTAATCATACAATTAAGTTAACATATTTTAATCACAGATGTTAACAATAAAAGTGATTCAAGTATTCCACATCCAGGAATAGCATCGAATGTCAGAATTGGTAAACAACATTTACCAATCAAGTTTGTTATACAACTGTTGCTATTAATTGATGACTTTGTTATGTATTAATCAAGTCATAAATCTCTAAAAATTTCCATTTGTAGACTCTTCTAAAAAACAAACATCTGCACCAAAGACAACTATCTTTGCAAGTGATACACCATGCAACTATCAAGAGGGTGTTAAGGGTAGTAGATATAAAACCTCTGCGATGTATTCATCCAGGTTAAAGAGTGATGCACCTTCAAGACAGTTTCAAGGTATCGTGGTTTGATTATCTTTGTTACACACATGTTAATATTAATTTTTGTGTTACTGATATCATGCAATGATTTAACAAATATGTTTTTTTAATTTACCTCAGTTAATGTTGCCGAAAAAAAACGCCCACATTAGATACAAATTTATTTGCAAATGACACTCCTGTGAGTCAGCTAGAAGGTATTGCTCTTTTACAGTTTGATTGTTGCCAGTATGATGACTGTCTATGTGTCATAATGTTGCGCAAGTAAATTGTTTATGCTTATTTAAATATCATAATTTAAAAGCACATGAATAATATCGTGTCTTGATAACAGGATCCAGAATACCCAAAAAAAAAGTTCCAGGCAGTTCAGCTATAGGAAACTATACAGCAAGAAGCGTGTCAAAGCATAAATATAATATGAGGGTTCAAAGTAAAAGCAGTAAGAGCAATATGTCCAATTTTACAGCTGCTTCACAAGGTATGGCTTTAATTGATTAACATGTACAAATGGTGCTTTTAATTCGGCTGTTAAGTATTATATGTTCTTAACTTGATAGTATTTAATCACCATCCAAATAAAGGTTATGGAAAGCAACCAGCATATATGGCAGAAGATGATGTTGATACTTCATATTATGGATCTGTCTCATTAGGTTTTATTTTATAATTCATTAACATTATGTATTGTTTAATAATAATATTGGTAATGTATTAAAGGCCGTGCAACGTTCAAATTCTTTATACATTTATAGGTAAAAAAGGATCTCAGAGCAAAAACCCAGTGATGAATAGATCTACCACCAATGGTATTCCTACACTTTATTTTCTCATTAAACTGTGTATTTGACTCACTGTAACTTGGTTAATGAATTACTAGTATTTACTAATTATATAGTGATTTTTTATAGGGACGTATTTGCATCAACAAAAACACTCCAGCATGAACGTGTGTGCATTTGGATATGCCCCTTGAGGTTTATTATTTAAATATTAATTAGTATATATATTGATTTGAATAAATCTATCCTCTGAAGTATGTGTTCGATTTATTAGGAACAGGTGTGGTTGAACGAAGAATAACTTTAATTAAAGATGTCGATCCTATGATTATAAACATGGCGATTAGGGGAAGGTGCATATCACTCTGGCGTCCTCACAAAGCTAATGAACCCCACGATCCATACAGTTTAGAATGTGTTTTACAAGATGAACAGGTATTGTCAGTATGTTTTAAAAAAAATATCCATACATTGTTTGTATACATTTTAATAGTTTCAACTGTTTGAACAGGACGACCGAATTCAAGTTTACATTACAAAAGAATTAATGTTTAAATTTGAACCTTTATTGCAAGAAGGTCAATGCTACGTTATATCGGATTTTGGAGTAGCAGAGAATGGTGGTAGGTTGCCTTTGTTACCACACAGATGGAAAATTAGCTTTTACAAGGGGACCGACGTTACACGTGTTGAACATATTAATGATAACTATATTGGTTTCATTAACGAGCCATTCACACGTATTTTGGATACAAATAATGAATATCACGAACAAGATTGTGTTGGTATGTGTTATTCTGAAACATATTTTTAATGGCTTTTAATAAGTTAATTAATCAATCAGACTCATGTAACCATACTACTCATTTGATAGATGTAATTGGAACAATCGTGGCTATTGGAAATATTGTTGAAGTTAATAATCCTGGAGGTCGGAAAATACGAAGATCCGTTGTTATTGAAGACACTGAGTTAGTGAATTATCTTAAATTTATTGCACTAAATATTAAATAATGTAAACATATGATCATGTGTTTTATTCAAATTATACAGGTCTTTCAGAGTTGATTGTACATTTTGGGATAATTGGACGTTGTTATGGAATGATTACGAGGCAAGGTTTGAGGAACATGGTCATGTTGATTTTATACTAATGCTTGGGAAAGTTAAATATTGGGATAGTACGTTTTGCACACTATTTTTCTATTCAGATTCTCATACAAGTATATAAATATTTTTTAATTAATCTTATACATGACGCAGATAAGCCAGCAATTCACAACGCTTTATTTGGTTCCAAGATTTTTATAAATAGGGATATACCACAATTACTATCCTTCCGGGAAAGGTGATATTTTAATTTAACATATAATAGCATTTTGAGATTTAAGTTACAGCAAACTTTATACATTGAAATAATACAGTTATGAACAACAAGATGGATATGATGCGTCCCGTTTCCAAATTGAACCGGTTTATCAGGGCGCGCATGTTGTTACACCTGCCGAGTTTATGCAAGGATGTGTAATACGATTGGTAGGCATGATACGTAACATTGAACCAGTAAGTGAACCAAATTGTTGTTTAATTTAGAATTTCGACTGACTTTCGATTAATCAAACTTATTCTTTAATAACACACAATTTATTGATAATATTTCCTTACAAATTTAGGATTCGTGTTGTGTCGTGTATGCAATGGTGCATAGCATACAGTATGATAGTGGTTGGGCGTATACAACATGTAAATCGTGTAGCACTAGAGTGATGCCAATTGCTTCAAAGGCAACAAGCTCAAGAAGCAGGCAACAACTGTGGCACTGCAAGAAGCATGGAGAAACATATGCAGTTGCATCCAAATAGAAAATATGTTTTATTAAAATATATTACCATATATATTTGACCACTGATTATTAAATAATAGTAACTTACCTTTGTTTATATTTTAAGGTTCAAGATCATTGTCCGCATATTCGACGAAAGTGGTTCTGCTCAAATTATTATTTTTGATAACAACGTACATAAGATGACTAATCTAACAGCATGGGAGATCATGGAGGAACAGGGCATGGATACTGAGCAATACTTTCCAGACGAGCTAAATCAAATTATTGGAAGAAAGTATCTATTCAAAGTGAAATATACAGAGTTTAATCACAACAACAACAATCATATGTATCGGGCTGATAAGGTCACAGAAGATGTTGATACAATAAACTATTTTAAAAATGGTTTCCTCAACGAGGAGGTTTGATATTTTGTATTTTAAAATTAATTACATCATATTTATTTTTTAGAAAATATGACGTGCAATTTATTTTCCTTAATTTTTCTTTAATTCACCGTAGGGTTCTGACTTTGAGGATCAGGGGGATGATATACAATACTTTGAGGATGATCAACCTTATGTGACAAGCAACCTACATGACTCTGACTATGATGAAGAAAATGTTGCAGATGATGATATAGAGGGTTCTGATTGTGAATATCATCCTCATGGAGACAACGAACATGATGTATCAGATGCAATGGATTTTTTAGAAAATGAAGAACAAAATGCCGAATGTGACAAGAACGATTACGAGGAAGGGCCACAAGTTGATGAAGATGAGAAACAGGGAAACGAAGAAGAAGGCCAATGTTTTTCGGATGATCAACAGCCTGCCAATGAAGAACATGGTGAAGAAAAATCGTCTGAGGAATATCAACATGCTGGGATCGATAAAAATAGAACGACGTTCAATAATGATCGTGAGGTATCATGCTTTAATAGCATTTCCTAATACATTTTACACATTCATTGTTTAGTTTAATGAATTGTATAACTTAAACTTGCTCTACTAATGTAGGTTGTTGAGACTGACATTCCAAATGCTGAACAAGTGAACATCGAGGTATTAAACATTATATTCATGAATTTGTTTAGCGGCTATACATGTTTTAAAATAAATCAAGTTTAATGGAAGTGATGTTTGGTAAACAATGCAGGAAGGAAACAACCCCGTAACCAATGAAAATGGCATATCATGTGGTCAACCATCCGGTACAAGTAAAAAAAGATCCTTCTCAGCTGTAGACTTATCAGATTGTGAAACCGAGGATGAACATGCAGATCAAAACCATGCAAAGAGAATTCTGTCAGTGAAAATGGATAAAGACGATTGATTTTAATTAATAATGGATTCACATTATTTTATTTTATTCCCTGTTAAACAATTTAATTGCAAACATTAATGTCTTTGTTCTTCTTTATTTTTTTCCCTGTATTTAGCATTTTTTTTAATAATATTAACTTTAAGGCTATTCATCTTATTTCGTATACTTATGCTTTATGTTATTGTTACTATTAGAAAAATATATTATGCTTTATGTTGTTAGCGTTAATATTTCTTTTACAGATTTTTAAATTATACGTTTGAACAAACATTCATCTGCAGATTTTAAAATTTAAAATCAGATTTTCTATTTAAACTTGATTACTTTAAATTGTTTAGTTTGACTGCGATATGTTAAGAAATATGAAACCAATATATAAAGTTAAAAAATCTTTTAAATTGTTAATTTATAAATAGTATAATGTAGTGAGACTTTATAGATATAATAGATTTATACATAAGTTAAAGATTTACATAGGTTTCATATAAAACTTTATAGATATAATAGATTTATACATAAGTTAGAGATAACCACAAATAATTTCATAGACACTAAATTTATACTAATAGTATAATGTATAACCTATCCAAATTTAAAATTATGTTTATAACATGTGGATCTAAAAAAAGTTAAACGGATGGTTTGTAATTATAAAGGTGTATTCGAAATAACCCTAATAAATGTAAAATTCTCCAATTTTAAAATGTTGATTATAAGATGTATTGCGAACAATGTTATGTGAAAAGTTTGTTATTATAAGCATATATATTCCTTATAACAATAACAAATAAAGAATCTCAAAAATTTATATTAAAAATAAAATATACAACATATCTTCCAGAAAAATATGTTTAAAAGATATAATATTCTTGATCGATATTTAAAGTTTGAATGGGGAAACAAATCTGTATCTTATGTGAGGTGATCTAAAAAGTCTATAAATAAACTTACATGTTTAGGATATAAACTAATTCGTCCATAATTGATATCTAAAAAACAAAAGAATGTCAGGAAAACGATCAAAGAAGGTACATACTTTGTTTCAATTACTCATGCTCAGTTTATTGCCCTAAACGTTGACATAACTTTGATGCAATTAATTTAGACAGGATACTATGAATCTAACGCCAAATATATGGTGAACAAAGATATACCATTGATTGTTTTATCGGACGATGAAGAGGTACAATAAATAGTTATACCTTTTATTAATAATTGTCTATGAAACATATTATCTTTAAAAGTTTATCCTGATTGCAGCCCAACCCTAATGATTTGATGAAAAAAGAAACACCCGTTGTTGAGGAAGACAGACTGGAGGTAACATTATTTTGATACATTTTTTTAGAAGAGTCACAAAAACAATTGTCTAAATAATTAAACGCCCTGTCAGTTTGAAGAGATTACAAAAAAAGTTCGAAGATTGATCAATAAACCCAGCAATGAAAATACTGAAGTCATAGGTATTAGTTCCTCTGATGATGAGAAAACAAGCAAAGGTGTCGAAGTAAAATCAACAGATAACAAGGTACAGTTTAATGATCCATTGGTATGAATTTAAACTCATGCATTACCTTTTTTATACGATAAAGATATATATTATCCCATGTAACATGTTGGTAACTTTTGTATTTTGTTTCTCAGATATCTGATGATGAACTGCCAATTCAGTTTAAACGTTCAAAAACATCTCAAAACTATACTTTATATTATCAACATAAATTTATGCTATTGGATGAAGACACGGATGATGATATTCACAACAACGCATCAACAACTGAAGATAATGAAGATGATATTTGGGTAAATATCAATGATTTGGAAGAACCATGGTATTCGTTAAAAGAATATAAACCCAAGTTATACTATCCCTCATGACATTGTCATTGAAGACTCCTCAACAGGTTGTTAGTTAAAAAAAATTTAAAATAATTAAAAATAATATATACACACATCTATATTTATATATGATTTATGTATGGTGTTAGTTTGAAATTATATTTATTGTTTTTTCTGTTGGATTTACACAGGGGATTCCAAATACACGCATAGAGCCGAGAATGATGAACGTGATAAAGAATTGATACACAAACATAACATGAGTCACGATGACATGTTGGACTATATGGTTGATATTGATGGTAAACTTAACGGAGAAGATGCTTTTGATAGCTATATCGATGAAGAAGCTTGGGAAGTGGATTCTCATGATACGGATAGTGGTGAAGACTTTTGATAAACAACACGAAAATTATGAAAGCTTTATGTTTCACAAGTTTTTTAATTACTTTATTATATAAAACCATTTATCTTTTTTGACGAGTGATTAATTGAATAATTAACTTTATGTTTATCTTTTGTCTATTTGCATTTTTATTCACTACTGCATTACATAAATTGAAATATCAATCAAATCATATATTGTTTAAAAAAAACCAAAATGATTTTCATATTTTGTTTAAACCGTGTCTATCAAAAAATTTTAAATAACTAATACATATCTAAATCAAATCATATATTGCTTAAATATATATAATTTGATTTGTGTACAAAATTGAGATATGATTTTTGTATGAAATTAGAGGATACTCATGTTTAAAAGTATTTATAATACATATCTAAAACAAATCATATATTATTTAGAAGTAGCCACAATAATTTTCCATTTAGTTTAGATATGATTTGTGTATGAAATTAAAGGATACTCATATTTTTCCATGTGTAAAAAGAATATATATCGTTTAAAGTATTAACAATATATGATATCTTTTAAATTATTAACAATACATATCTAAATCAAATCATATATTGTTTAAATATGTATAACGATATGATTTGTGTATGAAATTAAAGGACACTCATATTTTGCCATATCTAAAAATAATAAATAGCGTTTTAAAAGTTTTACTATTTTATCATATTAATAAAAATATATTCGTGTTAAAAAAACTAAATTTTTTGTAACTATTATTTAGATATAATATATTAACAAATAAATACACCAAGGTATTAGGGGTGATAAGTTTAAAATATATGGAAACGATAACAATTGGTTTCCTATGAAATACAAAACGTATCAAAACATCTATACCATCTATACTATCGAAATAATATGCTTATATAAATTTATACAATCTGTTTATTAAGAAAATAGCTAACAAGAGAGAGCAATAAGGAGAAACTGAGATCAATAATGGAGTACGACATAAATGATTTACGTATCCGACGTATAGGCAAGCCACCAAGCAAAAACAATGGTACGTTAAATACTCTATATAGTGTACAAATGAGATTTGTTTAACAAAATCTTAAATGCAGGAACACATAATAATGGAACAACAAATGGTAACAACACAATTGATTTAAGTATTCGACGTACAGGTAGACCACCGAATAAAATAAAAGGTATGTTGTACAAATGATTCACCTATTTTTATTCACAACATTTAGTTTACCTATTATTAAATACGAATTAAGTGTGATAAATACAATAGAGTATCGTTTAACATTATAAATTAAGCGTATTATTTATTACAAAGCTCTACTCGGTTTGATACAAATAAATTCAGATTCTAAAAGTGTGGAACAATTGCAAAAATGCAAATCAAGTCAACCAAAGACGGCCAATACGATAAACACACCTGCTGAACAAAGAGTGTTACCTCTAACACAAGACCCCTCAATTGCTCGACGACCAAGAGGACGCCCTATAAAGGACGTGAATGAACCACGTAAGAATATTACATCAACATTCACACACAAACTATAATTAATATTGATGTACGTTATTTTTCATGACATTCATTGTTGCAATAACAGGGAAACAACCAATCTATGCTGGCGATATACAATCCGATATACACTCTTCTAAACGCGAATCAGACGGGCTTAATGAAAAAATAAGAATGAAAAGGCAAAAGATTTTCGACCAAGGTTTTGTAGGTGACAACGGTGCAACAAATGGAATTGATACGCGTAAAAGATCATTTAATGGAATATCTAAGGGTACATATACTAAAACAATTATTATAACAACATATATTGATTTTATTTATAAAATATATGTGATTTACTACTTCATTGTTATTCAGATTATAAGGATCATGGAGATCCAATTTACAAATGTGCAGACTATGATGCACTATTATGGCATGCGGAAAGTGTTGTGGGAAGCACGCATTCAAATTCTGGGTCATTCTCGCTCTGTTGTAGCAGAGGAAAGGTCATGCTAACAAATGAAGTGCAGAATCTACCACGATTTTTATTGGACCTTATTACCGGGAAAAACCCAAAAAGCGAGTCATTTATTGATAATATCCGCCGATATAATTCAATGTTTGCTTTTACCTCAATAGGTGCAAAACAAGACACATCCGTTAATCAGGGATATGGGCCATATTGTTACAGAATACAAGGCGAAAATTACCACTTAATGGGTACTTTGTTACCGGAAAAAGGCAACAAACCAGCATTCGCCCAGCTATATATTTATGACAAAGCCACCGAAATCCAAAATAGGATAAACGGAGTCAGGTACAACAAAACATCCAATTATTACATTGTATTAAATAACTAAACTTATGATATGCAGTTTAAATAATTATATTTTGAATCTACAGTGGTGAACCAACAACGACATCAGGAGCCAGCGCATTGGATCACCAACTAACAGTTGACCTGCGAGACATGCTTGATTCAATCAATCCATTAGTTGCTCAGTTTTGTATGGCCGGTGAAGAGTTTGTTGCCTCAAACAAACAAAACAAATTCAAAATTCGACTCATTGGTACAAGAGAACGGGATGGACGAGAATATAACCTACCGACAGCTGATGAGGTTGCAGCTCTAATTGTTGGAGATTTTGATACATCAACAAACAAAAGAGATATTATCTTGCACATGCACGAAGGAGGTGTTAGGAGAATTAGCGAACTCCATCCTTCGTACCTGGCACTACAATATCCATTGTTGTTCCCATACGCTGAGGATGGATATAGAACAGACATATATCACAGAAGTATTACTGACTATACAGCAACAAATAAAAAAACAAGACTCACAATGAAGGAGTATTTTGCGTATCAATTGCAAGAAAGACCAGGTGTTTTTTCAATGTGTCTCAATGCAAGAAGATTGACTCAGCAGTTCATAGTCGACGCATACACTATGGTTGAATCCGAAAGAATGTCATATGTCAAAAATCAAAATAATGAGTTGAGAAGCAAAAATTACTCAAAATTAGCTAAACAAGCCGAAGAAGGGGATACTGGAATAAAATTGCGAGGCAAACGAGTGATATTGCCATCATCTTTCACTGGAAGCCCAAGGTATATGATGCAAAATTACTTGGATGCTATGACGATTTGCAAGGTATATGGTTATCCAGACCTATTTATTACATTTACATGCAACCCAAATTGGCCGGAGATTGCATGTTTTGTTAACGAGAGAGGATTGAAATCGGAAGACAGACCAGATGCAATAACACGAGTTTTTAAACAAAAACTTGACATATGTACGATTTTAAGGAACGGAGTTACTTTGGAAAGTTAAAAGCATGTATTACATTTGGTAAGGTAATAATAAAAAAAAACATTATTCAATAATTTTATATATCATAATTGACATGATCTTATTTATGCAGCGGTTTACACAGTTGAATTCCAAGAAAGAGGTCTTCCGCACGCGCATATATTATTATTTCTCGATAAAGAAGACAAAATCACCACCACGGCAGACATAGAACGGTTTATATCAGCTGATATTCCTGACAAGGAATGTGATCCGGAACTTTATCAAATTGTAACCGACCACATGATGCATGGTCCATGTGGCGCTCTGCGCCCAATTTCCCCATGTACGGTAAAAAATAAATGCACAAAAAAGTTCCCGAAACAATTCAACGAAAAGACATTTATTGATGATAGTGGGTATGCAATTTATAAGAGAAGGAACGATGGTTGTACAGTAACAAAGAGTGGATCACAAGTACATAATGGATACGTCGTACCCTATAACCCCGGTTTGCTGCGACGTTATCAATCACATATTAATGTTGAATGGTGCAACCAGACTGGATCTATAAAATGTCTTTTCAAGTACATCAATAAGGGACCAGAAGAGTCACAGCTGCTCTTGAGGAAGAAGACGCTGATGAGATTAAAGATTACTACGATTGTAGGTATCTTTCAGCGTGTGAAGCAGCATGGAGGATTTATGGTTTCGACATACACTACAGGTTTCCCCCAGTTGAGAGATTACCATTTCATGAGCAAGGACAGCAATCAGTTCTAGTTCATGCAACTGAAAGTATTGATTTCACATTGGATAAAGCATCAGTGAATGAAACCAAATTTATAGCGTAGATGGAAAAAAATAAGACAGACAAAAAGGCTAGAAAACTGTTGTACCATGAATTTCCAGAACACTATGTATGGAAACAAGAAGAGAGAATATGGGTGGAGAGACAAAGAGGAACGTGCCTTGGACGTGTACATCATGTACCTCCTTCATCTGGAGAGTGTTCTACTTAAGAGTGTTGCTCAACAAAGTTAGAGGTGCACAAGATTGGATTGACTTTAAAAAGTTTGAAGGTGTTACGTATCCTACATATAAAGACGTGTGTCAAGTTCGCGGCCTATTGGAGGATGACAAAGAATACATAGATGGTTTGTTGGAAGCCAGTCTTGGGGATCAGGAAAGTATTTGCGTTCTTTTTATGTCATGCTGATAATGACGGATAGCATGTCCCGACCAGAGGTTGTGTAAGAGAAAACGTGGCATGTACTGGCGGAAGATGTTGAGCGTATAGAGCGCGTTAAAAGGAATAATCCAGGTATGTAGTTTTTCAATTGTAAATAAAATAAAAAAAATGTCAAAAATTAAAAAAAATTAATTAATAAAGTAAGATGAATGCCCAATATTATAGCTAAGTTCTAACCATAGCCTTTTTTTTACAGACTTGGTTCTGACCGAAAATGAAAAGAAGAACATATGCCTTACATATATCGAAGACATGCTCCTTTACAACAACAAAAGATTAAAAAATATACCAAACATGATATTACCGAACGAGATGTACACAATGTCAAATCACAACAGGTTGATATCATCTGAACGGGACTACAACGTCGAAGAATCGCGTCGACAACATGATACCATGTACAGATCATTGACAAACGAGCAAAAGGATATATACCATACGTTAATAAACGCTGTTAACGCACAAGAAGGAGGCATGTTCTTTGTTTACGGGTACGGTGGTACGGGTAAAACATATCTTTACAAGACGTTATCTGCTGCAATTAGATCATGATGACGTGGGATTGCGACCATGCAACAGGTTTTACCTCTCAAGGGATCTTGAGAAGCTTGCAATCCCACCAGGCAGTGTACCTGGTCGGTGTAGTATAGTGTAGTGGTAAGTACGGGGGATTGATCATTCTCATACAGAGAATAGTGTTCGTTAGGATAGAAAAACTACTCTAAAAGGTCTAAAGGTGAAGGAAGATTATTTTTTGTATTTTTATATTTTATGGAAAGCAAGTAAAATCTCGGGTTTTGGAGGAGTGGGCGGAATTAGTTGCTAGTCAACTAACCCAAAAACTACAATTGCAAGAAAAAATTGGGAGATGGGATGGGGTGCTTTTGAGGGAGGTTGGAGTGTTGCAGGCATGGTGTTGGGTGGTGGGTTTTTATCCAGTGGTGAAAAGAGAGGGGTGAGGAAGAAAACGGGTATAGAGTTTGACTGAGGTTTGACTTTGGGTGGGATTTGGTTTATAACTAACGGGGGGAGTGTATTGGGCTGGAATGGGTAAATGGGCTTTGGCAGGTTATGGGTTTAGGATTAGATGTAATTTAAAAGGAGTGTGTTGGGTTGAAATAACACAAAGGGTCCATTTGTTTTTATAACTTTTAATCATAAGGACCATTCATGTAAATTCTGAAAACCAAGGGACCACTTCTGCCATATCTTCAAATCCACTTACAAGGGTCATATTTGCCAAGTCTTGATTTCCCAAGGTCACTTTTAACATTTTTTTCCATCTTTAAATTTCCCGGGGACCAATTTTGCCAAATTCCAAACTACAGGGACCAAACTTGTACAATCTCCAAACTTATCACCAAAGGATCATTTCTGCCAAAGTTCATTAGTACAAGGACCATGATTGATGTTTTCCAAAATTTAAATCCCAGGGACCATTTTTGACAACTTTGCAAAGTGCAGGGACCAATTTTGCAAAACTTTGAAACTTTTCACCAAAGGACCAAATATGACAATTTTTGATTTT
>LBNU01038325.1:35081-53073 GCA_014162995.1 Artemisia annua | reverse complement strand
TCGTCCTGTTATGAGTGAGAACTTCCCTAACCAACGAGTACTCTTCTTGGGGTTCTAACTTGTCATCGTGCTTTTCTGAACTAAGGTCATCCACTAAGGATGCTTGTTCGTATCTGCTTGACATGCTAATACTATACTCGGGTCATCCACAAAGGATGTGAATACTAATATAAGCACGGGTCATCCACAAAGGATGCTACTACGGGAGTTCTACATCGTGCGCTTCTTAGGCACGCCGTGCACTTCTTAGGCACGCTATTCGACATTTGGTGCGTTACTTGGGCATCCATGACATGGCTAATGGCACTTCTTGTGAGCACCCTTATCATTGCTTGTTTTCGGCTATATCGAATCATGGCATAACCAATACTACTCGGCTATCTCCGAGTTTAACATATACATATAACATTCGGCTATCTCCGAATCATGAGCTAAACATACTAAAACCATGTTTAACTACAAAACATGAAACTAAATCCGTTACTCACCTGTAGGTCTTGTTCAGCCTTCCGTAAGCTTTCCACGAGCACCTACTCACAGGATAACCATTATAATGCTATTAGAACTTACTAACACATTTATCTAACATGTATTGAGTCTAAACAACTTAAACATGATCACCTAAGGTGCTATTTCATCATTAAACACACTTTTATAAAAACACTTTTAGTGCAGAATTTCCTGGGTTGCTGCTGTATTTTGCACTTTAACTTCCAAACGAGCCAAAACTTAAAGAATAAGAATTAAAGTAGACTCAGAGAGCTACAACTTTCGTTTAGACCTCATCTTAATCCGACGAACGGTTTATTCTCCACGGCCCCTTTAAGTTTGCGCAAGAGTCGATTCAGCATGCTGTCCTAACTTTAAAACGTGTCTAAACAACCCAAAACCCATGTTAAGCTATTCTACTATTCATCAAACTTATATTACAGCTTATATAACATGTCAAGATCATTTTTCATCAGGCCTTAAGCATAATTTACTAGTTCATGCACCATATAAGCTTGTGCCAAACACCCTTTATAAGCTATCATTAAGCATCATCTTTGCTTAAACCATGAACTAGCTTGTAACCCTTGACCAAATAATTCACAAATTCAGAATCATAATCATATTCTAATTCATATACATAAACACTCATAATCCACAATCATACTCATATAGTCTATAATCATCAAACATGTATCTAAACCTCATGATTATGTCTAAAAATCATTACTAACATACTTATTCATCAAAGCCCATATAATTCTTAACATAAACATGAGATTAAAACTATAGCTCAATACTTACCTTGAAATTACTCCAAAAAGATTCCAAAATCAGCCCCTTAAATCCTTATATGCCACTTATTAAGCTTGATAATAACCTTGATTATACTAGAATTCTTGAAATTGTGATAAATATCTAAGATGAATGTTTCCTTCCCATTTACACGTGTGACAAGGAGAGTAAATTGAACACCTGTGTTTTCTTCATCATAAGGTAAGGTTTATAAAGCTTATCAACTAAGTTTAATAAATTGGCAAGGTTAGTCCCTGTCTTTAAATCTTTTGCACCGTTACTCCTTTCTGTTAACTAGTTTACATTTTAAGTCCTTGTTTCTATAAAATACTAACATAAGGTCATTTCTAATTTTCTAATATCAATACAAAAGTCTATTTCTAAAACATATAAAATATCGGCTCTTACAATATATAGATTTTACATTCTGACGGCGTCAGGTTATAGAGGCTGACGCCATCAGCTCGCCGCCATTAGGTTTCTCGGATGGCCTAGATCCACTTCTGACGCCGTCACTCTCTATTTCCTTCTAGGTCGTCACTCTTTAAATTATAACCTGACGGCCTACACCATATAACACCTGACGGCGTCAGGTGTAAAAGTTCTAAATCTTTCTGGCCCGTCATTTGAAAATTGGTTTTCACTCTTTTGTCAATGTATGCTGACGGCGTCACCTTGTGACTTTGACGCCGTCAGGTAGTAATTCCTGCTTCTTTTGAGACTTTGTCGTTTTCTTCACTTTTATGCTCCAAAAACGTCCAAATATGCATGTTTTCTAGAATTCCTCTCAAAAGTACCTAAAATGACAAAAGGAACGATTTAGGGCAATATTTGATCACATTTATACGAATTAGGGCTTAAATGACCCCCTAAAAGCGTAACACTTTTCGTCTCATCATCCCATAACT
The DNA here is from genome assembly GCA_014162995.1 of Artemisia annua. Classification (NCBI taxonomy): domain Eukaryota; kingdom Viridiplantae; phylum Streptophyta; class Magnoliopsida; order Asterales; family Asteraceae; genus Artemisia; species Artemisia annua. The sequence continues at coordinate 50,881 of LBNU01038325.1, read as the reverse complement.
AACATGGAGGAGGTAAATCGCACAAACCTCAGATAAGAGACATGGGCTGGGATTTGATCCCCTGACCTTTGCATTATGATGGCATGTTCCCCTGTTTGCTCTAGGTGTCTACACAGATTCATAAAATACTAGCAAAAATGATTGGTTCTGAAACGGTCAACAAAAGTCAACCAAGGAATTGGTCAACTAAAGTCAACAATCTAAGAGCTCAATGCACCAAGGAGAGTATAGGAATATTCCCGGGTCGTTTAAATCCCAANAGATGGAAGGAACTCTAAAGAATGATGTAATGAAAATGATAATGCATTAAGAGAACCAACAACCCTCTAATGAGGGCTTACATTTGTTTATATAGGGGAGTCCAAGGGTCACTAGACCCTTCTTACTATTTTACACATTTAGCCCTTAGACTTCCACCTATTGTGATATTACATCTTAAACTTACATTACCAAATGATTAAATACTAGACATAAAGATATTAAAGTAGCAACCTATTACAAACTAATGACCGACACTTCGTAAACGTGAAACGTGTTCCTAACAAGGGTTTTAAAGATTTAATGAAAAAGAAGGAGAAGAAGGGCGCATGGGGTGGTTATTACCATCGGGGAGGTGAAAGGAGGTGGTGATGGCGCTCGGTGATAGTTGGTGTCTTCGGTGGTGGCATGTGAAGGTGATGCGAAGGGTACCGAGAGCTCAAAAGCTCCATAAACGTTGAGGGTTTATGGATCTATCGAATGGGAAAGAAAAGATGTTCGTCGGAGAAATTTTCCGGTGGCTGGTTGCCGAAATCTGCTGCTTCTCGCCGGATTTTATGAAGATCCGGTGGGGATGAGTTAGCAGAGAGAGAGAGAGAGAATTTGGGAGGTGTGTGTGTGTGTTTTTAGTTAAATAAAATGAGAAAAAGGGTGTAAATGAGGTATATATATTAATAAAAAGTCTAGGGTATTTTTTGAATAAAAGTGATTGGATCTGAAACGGTCAACAAAAGTCAACCAAGGAATTGGTCAACTAAAGTCAACAATCTAAGAGCTCAATGCACCAAGGAGAGTATAGAAATATTCCCGGGTCGTTTAAATCCCAGTGAGGTATGAATTGTGTCGAAAAACGAATATGAGATCAAGTGTTTATGAAACGGGAATGGGGAAGTGAATTTGATTTGAATTAAACTACGGGATTACAAATGAAATTTAAAATCAAACACTACAATTGATCACTGAAATACGTACACGTTTACAAATCTAAAAGATACGTATACGTTAATAAAAACGTCTACGTACAAAAATAAAAGTGAAAACGAAAATCTAAAAATGCCTAGGATATGAAAAACATATTTTTACAATCTAAATGATAAAAGAAAATTTTGAGAAAAAGAAAAATAATTTTTTGATTTTTTAATTAATTATTATTAATTAACTAAGATTAATTACTAATTTAAATTACCTAAAATTGAAATAAATAGGAAGATAACTTGGAAAAATGAAAATTTAAATTGGGAAAATCTAAAATATTATAAAACTAATTATAAAACTGAAAATCTAATTTTTTTGGCTTTTTCTTAATTTATTATTAATTAATTACTATTTAATTACTTATCAAACTAATTTAAATTCTAATAAATACTAAATGACTACTAAAAATTCTGGAACTTTTTCTAAAAATCTATTATAAGTACAGAAACTTATGAAAAATATAAAATAAGCAAGTGCTTAAGGAAAATAAGCTAATGGGCAATAAGCTTCTTAAATAGAAGCTATCACTTAGCTTAAAGTGGTGATTTTTGATTTTTCTTTTTATAAAACTATTTTACAACTAAAATTATGGAACTTTTGTAAAAGCAAACTATTTGGAACTAGCCAATAAGCTCAGTGAGAGCTTATTTACTTGACAGTGTAGCTTAAGTAAGCTTGAATGGATTTTCAAGCCTAGATAAGCTCTCAACAAGCTAAAGGCTGGTCCCAAAAGATGAAATAAGCCATAACAGATTAAAGGAACTACAATCTAGCTGAAACAATAAGAGGCACACAGCAAATAAGCCAATAAGATCAATAAGCAAATCCAAATTACACCTGAGCCAAACAGGCCTGCAGGCTTGTTATAGACCTTGGCTTGAGCTTATACAATAAGCTCAAGGCTTGGCTTGACCTGGAATCAATAAGTCCACCTAGTGGGCTTTTCAAATTGCTAACAAGCTCAGCAAAAGCTTGAGTAAAGAGCAATTGAGGGGCTTGTGCAAAAGTCCACACCCCACTGAACCAGTGAGTTGGTAAAGTGAGATAATGAATAAGCAGTCAGCTCAAGAGAGGAAATAAGCTCAAAATAAGGATGAACACAACAAGTTACAATCCCAGTGAACACAAATTAGCTAGAAACAACAATACAACAACAAGCAACAACACTTAAAAAGCAACAAGATTCATAGCAACAAAAACAAAGAGTTAAGAACAACAATAGCAGTATGCAATCAACAAGAGCAAATAAGCACAATGGCTAAATAAGCTAATAAGTTCACAAAGAAGCTCAAACGAACACAGTAACAAGAACAACAAGAAACAATAATAACAACAGATACTAATAACAAGTAAGAAAGCAACAAGCTCAGATTATGATCACCTACTAAAAGTAGCAGCAACAGATTTAAAATGGTCCAAAAGAAGGATTCAAATAAGCACTAAGATAAGCTGTAAAAAGTGTACTAATTGCTAATTGCTAAACTCTACCTAGGGGAGTGCACAAATAAACAAACATCAAAGGATTTGGTCCAACAATGACCAAGTTTTGGATCAAAGAAAATGGGTGAGATTTGGATCTTGCTGGGTGCAGGGGAGGCAAAGGGCCAAACAGGTCACTTTAAGGCCAAATTTTTATGAGCAAATGATGTTCAAATCTCAAATTTCTCCTTGATTCAGATTCTCAAGCAAGCAATTAACTCAAATCAACAAGATTAACCTAATTCCAACTATCAACAAATCCTACACATGATCTTAAAAATTGCTCCATTTTGACAGAACTGAAGTTTTGACTTTTTCATGAGTTTGCAAATTTTGACTAAGATGAACTTGAATCCTGATTTAAGTACTTAATATGTTAATTTAGGCTGGTGTGCAACTACTCTAGGCTAAATGATCTAATTATGCATCTATTTCTATGATTAAGGTACTATTTAATTTAACAGTGAGCAAATTATGTGAGAATTAAGGTAGATTTGACTTTTTAAACTAATACCTACTGGTTTTATGCCTTGACTAACCTAACTAACCCTATTGTGACATGTTTTAACTAAAATCAACAACAAATCCTAGTTGCATATCAGCTAACTCAACAAATCCAAACACCCCCTTATATTCTTGAAAATAAGATTGTTGAAGCAAATCAAAATCCTAATTGATGAAACTGACAAAAGAGGTTACACTAACATGCAATAAACACATATAAGCAGAATTTAACAACAAGAAACCTTTAAAACTAACAAGAGCTAATTATGCAATTTATAACAGTTAATAAAGAAACGAATTCAAAACCTATCAAAACTATCTTTGATGAACTAAACTAATTCTAACAGGTTATAACTACCCCAAATAAGCCAGTAGAAGTAAAAATTAAGCTAATTTAAGCAATACTACAATGATAAGCAAAAAGTGGACAAAGTTCTTACAAACGGCTTTAGGCTGGTACACAAAGAACCAAGGACCAAATACCAATCCTAACACCTCCCATGAGGTTCTAAACCAACTCCATTCTTCATTGCATTCTTCTTCTTCATCTTTTTTATTTTCTTTATTTTTCTACTATTTTTGTATTGATTTTTGAGAATTCTTGCTAAAACTATTTTTTATGCAACAAAAGCTTATAAAAGCTTGAATTTGAACTTAAACTACCCTAATGAAAACAAGGAACATCACTTTAACAGTCCTCAACCAATATGAGAAAATTACTTAAAAAAAAGGCAATCTTGAATTTAACAAAGGAACACCTGAAATTTTTATTAAAGAACTTGAGAGTTTCACTGGAATTTAACTACAGAGTACACTTAGAAACAAGTTTTACATGAAAATAAAGGTTACAACATAATTCGACAGTACCACTTTTGCTAAAAACTACATAAAAACTAACTCTCTACCCTCTTCCTTCATTCTTCATTTATAATGACCAAGTAGGGTTTCCTTGACTTTCCCACATCCCTTTTCAGCCATTGGATCACTGAAACTCAATCTTGACCTTTAAAATGGATTTGGCGCCAATTTTGTCAAAGTGGGCAGTTGGGGTAGCTTGGAGGAATTAATGGGACAATTAATGCATTTTGTATCATTTGAGGGTTAGGGAGACAAGGTGAGGAGGAAGTGAGGTGGAGGAATGGAGGAAGATGTACTGGCTAAGCTTTCACGTGGGGTGGGAGGAAGAAGACGGTCAAAACGTTTGACTGGGGGGAAAGGGGGTTATAAAAACGTGGGTTTTATTTTTATTGATTTTGGGCCGGGTTATGATAAAGGGGGAATTGGGCTAGGGATTAAATTAAAAGGCTTGGGTTTGGTGGTGGATTGGATTGTGTTTTGGTTTTGGATTTGGATATAAACATGGCAGGCTTGGTTCAATTGCAACAAGGACCAAAATTGTAACTTTACCAAATTTGAGGGACTGAACCTGTGCAATTTCCAAAGTTCTCACAAGGACCAATATTGTCAACTTCCAATAACACACGAACCAAAATTTCCATTTTCCATTTTTAAAATACCCAAGGACCATTTTTGTAAGTATCCCAAAGTACAGGGACCTATTTTGCCAATTGCCCAAAAATTCATTCAAGGACCATTTTTGATAACTTAAAACATTTCAAGGACCTTAAATGACAAAACTCCACATTTTAAAACTCCAGGGACTATTTTTGCCAAAATTAGAAAGTTGGGGGACTAAAACTGCCAATTCTGCAAACTTTGCTTATTTTTCATTTGTTTTTAAACATTTTGCATTTAAGACACATAAAACACGATCCTTGGATATTTTCATCATTTTGATGTGATTTTGCGTGTTTTCAGGTATTTTGCGTTTCAGAATTGACCAAAAATGATGAGTGATTGAGCACTCATCAAAAAACAAGATTAAATCAGCTCAAACCTAGACTACATTACTTTTATCAATTAAAAAAGCTCAATACACATCTGAACAGAGTCATTCTATACAAATTCATCGTATAATAACACACACACAAAAAAAGTAACACTAATTAAACTTCCAGCTTATGCATATATAACCATCATCTACGAGTATACGTGATAAACTACTGGTCAACTCTACACTCCATTGTTCTCATCTATTAAACAAACTCAATACATAATATGCAACATCAAATTAATCTTTAACAGAATCTATTTAAGTAACACTTCATCAGCTGATGTGGCATGTATATATAGTCAGCTAAAAACTGAAAAATGTTTTGTCTACCAAAATCATCTGATAACAGAAACTGATGAAAATTAGTGGCTGAAAGTCATTAACTCTAGGTCTAAACTAAACAAAATACTACGTTTTATATAACAATTATCTAATTATACTTAACATAATTGTAACTGACTAAACTACTCTCTAACAAATCATCTGAAGACGTGTCATGTATACATACAAATACTGAAAATTAACACTGGCTAATAAATGTCTAACATTATCTGTTTCATGTAACAAAATCATCTGCTGAATTGGCATATATACATACAACGAGATCGCATCAGCTTTAGGTTTAAAATCAACAAAATATTACCAGCTGCTATCAACAATCAATGACGACGAGATCTCATAAACTATAGGTCTAAACTAATCTCTAACACAAACTCCATTTAATGAAAATATGGGGAATGTAACATATTTACCTGACTGCAAAACCGTATTTACTTCAGAAGGCGAGGACTTTTGCCATAGTGATACTAACCTGTGAAAGAGTCGGGCTTAAAGCTGCAAGAAAGATAAACCATTTATCAGCATCATTTGTCGATTAATAATGCAAGTAGAAATAAAACAGTCATAACCAAAAGTTTATCTGTAACAGCACACAACAAGATAAAAGGGGTGTTTCGGATTGCATATTAAAATTGCTAATATCAGTTATATATTTATATATGGATGCTAGCAGTAAATAATCAGAATCAAATAGACAATCAAAGTAACATGAATAAAACTAGTAAACAGATAATAAGATTATGCATTTCAGGGAAGAAAAAAATTATTGAGCTATATATCTGACTGTCTGTTCCGAATCACTACAATCATGTTCTGATGATTTCTCATTTTCAGAATATTCTGAACCATTTTCCTATAAATATGACAAGTAGTTAGTATCATAACATATTAGATGTTAGTCTCGATATGAAGAATGATGTCGGGAATATAACTACCTCTCAAATAGGAACATCCATCTATATTGAGGCGGACCAGCTATCTTTGCCTCGTATGGCAAATGGATCAAAAGATTAACCATGATGTCAAAGAATGATGGAGGAAATATCCGCTCCAACTTACACAAGATAAGAATATTCTTTCCTCTTCTTTATCAAGAACGTCTAGGTACATATTTCTTGCGCATAAAATTTGGAAAAACTCACTTAGCTCGTACAACAAAAGGCGAACTTCTTTTGTCAAGCAGCCCCTAATTGATAAAGGTAACACTCTTTGGATGAAAACATAGAAGTCGTGACTTTTCATGTGAGACAACTTGAATTCTCCCCCCACTATACATCTAGATATGTTAGAGGCATATCCATCTGGGAATTTTAGTGAGTTCAAGAAACTTAGTATTTTTTGCTTCTCATCTTTTGTCAAATGGTAGCAAGCCATAGGCATTATGAATGAGCTACCATTTGATTGTGGCTGCAGGTGCAAGCTTTTCTTCAACCTTTCATCCATCAAATCCCTACGAGATTTCCATGTGTCCTTTGTTTTACCCTTAATGTTGAATAATGTGGCAGTAAAACTTTCTGTCACATTCTTAACAACATGCATGATATCTATATTATGTCTCAATTTTAGTTTAGCCCAATACTCAAGCTGGAAGAACACGCTTTTTTTTTCCAGCCCCGATTATCCTTTAAAGACTTACGCTTTCTCGTGTTAAGAGAATAATTAATTTCTTTCATTATTTCATTTCCAGACTTAGGTGCAACTGGTTCCCTATAATCCACTTTCCCATCAAAATTCTTCTTATCCCTTCGCCATTGATTTGAAGCTGGCAGAAACCTTCGATGACCCATATAGCATATTTTTTTTACTATGACGCAAGTAACGAGACGAAGTTTCATTCATACATGTTGGACAAACATCGTAGCCCTTTCCAACCCAACCAGATAGCATACTATATGCAGGGAAATCATTTATCGTCCACAACAGAGCTGTACGTAATTTGAAGTGTTCTTTTTTGTATGAATCATATGCTTTTATACCAACCCACAAATCTTTTAGTTAATCTACGAGAGGTTGTAAATAAACATCAATATCTATTCCGGGTGAACTCGGGCCAGGAATCAACATCGACATGAACATGTATGGATCTTTCATACATTTCCATGGTGGCAGGTTATACGGGACAACAAGTACCGGCCAAATGCTATACGGATTACTTAGGTTACCAAACGGATTAAAACCATCTATTGCTAACCCTAAACGTATATTACGCGGATCACTAGCGAATGACGAGTCCACTCTATCAAGGTGTTTCCAAGCTTCACTATCCGCGGGATGTCTAATTATGTTATCATCATTAACCCGCTTCTCTTTATGCCACCTCATGTCACAAGCAACTTGTTTATCAATGAACAATCTTTGTAGTCTAGGTTTGAGAGGAAAATATCGAAGCACCTTTTGTGGTACCTTATGATGTTTATCTTTAAAACGAGGCTCTTTGCACTGAACATTTGGGCATTGGGTATGAGATTTGTACTTACCTCGATAAAGAGCACAACCATTAATGCATGCATGAATTTTTTCTCCACAAAACCCTAAATCACGTACATATTTTTTGGCTTCATAGAAGTTTTTCGGAACTAATGATGGAGTTGGCAAGGCTTTTCTAAATACATCAAGCATTAAATCAAATGATTTGATAGTCCAACCACTTTTTGTCTTTAAATGCAATATGGTAACAATAAACGAAAATTTTGAAAAAGTTTGACATCCCGTATAGAGTTCTTGGTGTGATTCAGCTAATAATAGTCGAAGGGTTTCAACATCTTTATTAAAGGTACTTGAAGATTCACCATCACTTTGCCAATTAACACCTCCTCTACTTTCACCTATATTATTTAACATCTCACCAAGGTCATCATCATCATCATCCATATCATTATCACCATCACTACCGTCACTAATTGCCATATCATCATCACTATCATCTAAATCATCATATGGCTCGCCATGATGAACCCAATTCTCATAACCAACACTAATTCCTCTTTTCATTAAATGGTCTAATATTGTAGCTCTACTACGTTTGCGTTAATTGTTGCAGTCTTTACAAGGGCAAGGCACTTTTGATGACACTTGTTTGTTACGGTATGCAAAATCAAGAAACTTATTTACACCTAACTCATATCTTGGGTCACTTGTCCTATGAGCTATGTTCATCCATGACTTGTCCATATTCACTCGTACAATAAAATCTATTCATGTATAGAAAACCACATTTGTAAATCTATTCATATTTGCTATCGTTTAAGACAATTAACAAACAAATGCAGTATATCGTATATGCATACAGCAAAACAAAACATGACTTTATTTCGAATCATTTCACACAATTACTTATACACATCAAACTCAAACTATTTCACGACTACTTGTATATAGAAATACAAATAAGCTAAAAGTTAAGGGCTAAGGGAAAATAAACTTAGAGGGATTAAAAGGGATCCTAAATAAGCAAGTGGGGATGAAATAAGCAGTTCTATTTATCCAATAAACTATCCTAGATAAGCTAAAACAATAAGACAAACAAGCTGAATAAAGCTCAAGCTCAGACAAGCAAAATCCAATAACTGAATATCAGCCAATACAAACAGTCTAGAGGACAGACTTGAGGGGCAATTTAAGCTAGGCGAATAAGCTCTTAAGAGCAAAATGAGACAAGATCCTAACAGCTACTACTAGAGGCTATCTAGGAAACCGAAAACCAAGCAAAATGGATAAATAGAGAAGCAATAAGAGAGGAAAGAAAATCTAAAAAAAACAAATGACTACTGGTGCAGGGCACTCAGCAGTCCAACTAGTACTTTACCAACTTATTTTTAAGCACTCAATTTATTTCCAAAATGTAAAATCTCAACTGTTCTATGAATGTGAGCTACCAAAGAGTAAATAGAAACGATCATTGTGAATTTTGGACAAGTAATGAGTGCTAGAAACTGATTTGAAAATGGCTAAATGGACAGCAAGGATGCTGAGTACAGTTGGGTAAAAGTGGGTCATAATTGAGATACTATGGTACTGATGCAGTTGGGTCAAATGGGAACAAATGGACTTTTAAACTAACAAGCTACCAATACCAAGTAATGAGCAAGTTAAATAAGTTGTAGCAAGTTAATTAGAAGCAATAACATCAACTATAAGAGCCTAATCTAGTTTATACTAAATCTACCTAATAAATCAGTTATACGAAGCAATTATAAGAAAACTGATGCAATGGGTGAAACTGGGTGGAAATGAGATACTTGACTAATAAGTTCCTTATGCCAGATATTATGCAACGTCTTTAACATCTAACAATGCATTTGATATAGATTTTCCTAAATGAACAATACTGAACTGATATAAGCTCTAAAACTATGAATTCTATGTATCTGATTAAAATTACCTTAAATCTACTTCTATGATGAGATTAAACCTAGAGCAAATTCAGAAAATGGCCACAAGCAAGTCTAAGCCTAAAAACTACCTAAATCCCAAACACTCCTTCATAAACTGGATTCGTATTTTAAAGCTATATAAGCTAAATTAGCACTACACTACAACAAGTTGCAGAGATTGTCATTCAGACTACACCATCATCACAAGCTACATGTAAAAGAACATATGAATAAGCGTCACTTGTGTACTTGTAAAAGTGAACTACTGGGAGAAACTATACTTGCATTACTACTACAACCATTTCAAGTGGGACAAACATTTTGCTGTTGAAAATTAAAAGGAAGCTAGACCTAAAACTTAACAAAGAATATTTAATGTAGAACGCCGGGGTCTAACAAAAACAACTGCAACTCTCAAATATGAGTCCTCCTGAAAGACTGAATGACATCTCACTATTGTAAGTAGCAGTTGGAGGATTTTAAGTTCAAAATTTGCATAAATGCTTAATTGATAGAGCAGCTGATTCCAACAACTTCAGCTAATGATACCTATGTCAGTAAACAATGCATGTACAGTTAAAGGCAAAACACACAATAGTTAGAAATGAAAAAGGTTAAATTGCAAATGGTTAGCAATGACAAAAGTGACACATGATATGTGTAACAATGGATGCAGATTGGAGAGAGTACACCAAAACAAAACATGACTTTATTTCGAATCATTTCACACAATTACTTATACACATCAAACTCAAACTATTTCACGACTACTTGTATATAGATAGTATTCAAGTTATTTCACGACCGCTTCTATAAAACGGAAGACTTAAACAAAATCACCAATCTAAAGTACTAGTTAGCAGCTTAAGGCAACGCACGAACTAGTTCATAACTATACAATACGCATAATACACAAACAATAAATTACTAAAAAATATACACAACTAAGTCAGGCATTTCGTCAAACACTTGATCTGCACATCCAATCCACAATACTTTTAGCAAAAAAAAACACACAACTAAGCCAGTCATTTCGTCGAACAGTTATTCAGCACAAACAAAAAATTACTAATGATAAATTTGATAAACAGAAATTGAACCTGAATTTGACAGCTAAACTTAAATTACATGATAAATTTGACGAAATAAAATACCTCAAATCGATAGCGGTTGTGGTGGTGAGAGGCGCGGTTGAGGTGGTGAGAGGCGGCGTAGTGAGAGACGGTGGTGAGAGACGGCAGGCGTAGTGAGAGACGATGGTGAGAGACGGTTGGCGTAGTGAGAGACGGTGGTGAGAGACGGCGGGCGTAGTAAGAGACGGTGGTGAGAGACGGCGGGCGTAGTGAGAGACGATGGTGAGAGACGGTTGGCGTAGTAAGAGACGGTGGTGAGAGACGGCTGTGGTTGTTTGTTTGAATGAAAACCAAGGTCTGTTGTTATAAAGTTATCTAAATAAGGTCTGGTAAATTTAAGTGTTTGTTTGTTAAAATTAAATGTAAATATTTTAACTTATTCACTTATTTAAGTGTAAATTTAATCAAAGTTATTTAGATAAAAGGAAAAAAATACATAATATAATAAAATCTTACGAGTAATGAGTATGTCTTAAATTGTTAGTGTATCACCTTGCCGTTTATTAACACCGATGCATTGTCATTTTTTAGTTGGTATATAATACTGATGCATTGTCATTTTAGTTATTCACCTTGCCGATATTTTTAAAAATCTCGATCTGATCGACTTGTGATGTTGCTTAAATTTAATAATTTAATGAACACTAATTTTAGTTTCTGAGATATATATATATATATATATATATATATATATATATATATATATATATATATATATATATATATATATATATATATATATATATATATATATATATAGTCAGGGTTTTAGTTTAGGGGTTACGGTTTATGTGACCACTCTTTAAAATTTTGTCTCAATATTTTGTAAATCAGTGACCACCAATCTTAGTCTCTAATTTGAAAAACTAGTGACCACTAATATTTGGTCTTTAAAATTTAGGGGTTAGGGTTTTAGTTTAGGGTTTATGTGACCACTCTTTTTGTCTCAATATTTTGTAAATCAGTGACCACCAATCTTGGTCTCTAATTTGAAAAACTAGTGACCACTAATATTTGGTCTTTAAAATTTAGGGGTTAGGGTAAATGTTTAGGGGTTAGGGTTTTAGTTTTGGGGTTACGATTTATGTGATCATTATTCTTGTCTCAATATTTTGTAAATCAGTGACCACCAACCTTGGTCTCTAATTTGAAAAACTAGTGACCACTAATATTTGGTCTTTAAAATTAGTATACTTTTTTTCGGCAGTGACCACCACTTTTGGTCTCTAGACTAACTCGACAACTTAATATTTCACTGAAAATATTATATTCACGGTTTAGGGACTATGTCACCATTATTTGTCGTCACTAGTACTTGTCATTTGTGACAACTTAGTGACCACACTTTGTAACGGTCACTAATTCTGTGGCAATGACAAAATTACAGTGACGACAGATATATTGGTGACTAAACTATGATAATAGAGACCAAATCATGAGTGGTCACAAAATAATTGGTCACTAAAGGCACTTTTTCTTGTAGTGTTTTCACATTATCTGCAACTTATCAACATGTTACCACTCACACAAAGAAAGTTCAAAAAGTCGATATATCTCAACCGTTAATTCAATCAACCCTTTCTCAACCTAGTCTTTAATGCATTTGATATATTCAACCTTTTTTAAAAAATTTTGCATTAGAAATTCTAATGCTCTAATATTGTTTTGCCAATAAATTTTTAGGTTTATATCCTTTGATTGTCGTGGTAAAGATACCGTTAAGTAAAGAGCATACTCTGTATAATCTATAGTCGANTTTTTGTCTCAATATTTTGTAAATCAGTGACCACCAACCTTGGTCTCTAATTTGAAAAACTAGTGACCACTAATATTTGGTCTTTAAAATTTAGGGGTTAGGGTTAATGTTTAGGGGTTAGGGTTTTAGTTTAGGGGTTACGATTTATGTGATCACTATTTTTATCTCAATATTTTGTAAATCAGTGACCACCAACCTTGGTCTCTAATTTGAAAAACTAGTGACCACTAATATTTGGTCTTTAAAATTTAGGGGTTAGGGTTAATGTTTAGGGGTTAGGGTTTTAGTTTAGGGGTTACGATTTATGTGATCACTATTTTTATCTCAATATTTTGTAAATCAGTGACCACCAACCTTGGTCTCTAATTTGAAAAACTAGTGACCACTAATATTTGGTCTTTAAAATTTAGGGGTTAGGGTTAATGTTTAGGGGTTAGGGTTTTAGTTTAGGGGTTACGATTTATGTGATCACTATTTTTATCTCAATATTTTGTAAATCAGTGACCACCAACCTTGGTCTCTAATTTGAAAAACTAGTGACCACTAATATTTGGTCTTTAAAATTAGTATACTTTTTTTCGGCAGTGACCACCACTTTTGGTCTCTAGACTAACTCGACAACTTAATATTTCACTGAAAATATTATATTCACGGTTTAGGGACTATGTCACCATTATTTGTCGTCACTAGTACTTGTCATTTGTGACAACTTAGTGACCACACTTTGTAACGGTCACTAATTCTGTGGCAATGACAAAATTACAGTGACGACAGATATATTGGTGACTAAACTATGATAATAGAGACCAAATCATGAGTGGTCACAAAATAATTGGTCACTAAAGGCACTTTTTCTTGTAGTGTTTTCACATTATCTGCAACTTATCAACATGTTACCACTCACACAAAGAAAGTTCAAAAAGTCGATATATCTCAACCGTTAATTCAATCAACCCTTTCTCAACCTAGTCTTTAATGCATTTGATATATTCAACCTTTTTTAAAAAATTTTGCATTAGAAATTCTAATGCTCTAATATTGTTTTGCCAATAAATTTTTAGGTTTATATCCTTTGATTGTCGTGGTAAAGATACCGTTAAGTAAAGAGCATACTCTGTATAATCTATAGTCGACTCTTAAAAAATAAATTTGTATACTCGATTATCTACGATTTATAAAAAAAAAAAAAAAAAAAAAAAAAAAAAAAAAAAAAAAAAAAAAAAAAAAAAAAAAAACCGTATGATAGTCCAGCTGGAAGAATATTACTAGTATGATGTTGGGACACGAGGAGCTATATTTTAGTTCGTGCTGGTCCATCCAGACTCCCTTTTTAGAAAAACTTGAATCCTACCACATTTTTGCTACTGAAATGACTAAATGAGTAAATTTTGTCTCTGGTTTTAACTAAACACGTGCTACAAAAAATTTACGAAGGTAAAATCTACATGTGTTGTTATAAGCAAACACGTCTAGTAGGTATTGTTCATTTCTTTGTGGAACCTGTTACTTGTGTCACTTGCCTCTCCAAATTTTCTAGCGATTGAACGTCCTATTCTATATGATCTTTGTCACAATGTCTTGATGTATAGTTTTTCAATGAAGACATGTTTGATTTTGATAGGATCATGCATGCAAGGCACCCTTCATGTGATCATGTCTACTACACAGATTTAAAGGCTTCAAAACATTGATCACATCATGGTCTAAGTGATTTAAAGTTTGTGAGTATCATTTTTAAAATGTAAGAGTTCCCAAATTCAAAACTTGTTCAGCGAAATGGCACTTAATGGTCATGCCAGCCTCTTAAAAAGAGTTTTACTTGATTTGAGGCGGCATGTCAATGGGCTCAAACCACATGGGCAAGAAGGCCAAAAAATCAAAGATTGCGACTACCCGAAAGAATAACATGATACATAGTACTATTTAGGATATACATAAGTGTATAAGACATGATATTTGTAAACATGTACTAATAGTTAACCCCACATTGATGTAGAAAAGATAGATTGCTATGTCAACAAATTGTCACATTGATCTCGTTGTGTTATATGAATCATTTGAGTACAGATTTATAATGATTGATTACAAAACAAATCAAAAGAAAATTGGATATGCATGGATTCGATTGGAATGACCTCAAAGAGATTTTATTTGGGTGGTGGGTATGAGCCAAGTACTCATTTTTCTTCTTTCCTTCCGTACCATTCCCTTTATTAGGTCTCTTTCGACTTCATCAGTTCATCCGATAAGATAATGAAAATATGACAACATAAATAGAGGATTATGTCTCATAACGCGCAATTTAAAATAAGATCAAGCAACAAGTTCTTAACTACGGGTTGGGTTGTGTTAATGTGTCAATATTTTGTCAATATTTACTTTATTTACTTCAAAATTAGAGATAACCAATCTAATTATCGTCTAATGTGTTCAAACATCCTCTAAGGATTCATAGAGACTACACGTCTACACCGCGTCAAGAAAACTAAATAGTTGCAGATTCATAATATCATCAAGAGTGGATACAAGAATGGTGTTGTTAAAAAAAAAGGGCAAATTACCTGAAAATGTATGCAACTTGCCACTTTTTCTCATTGTATATAGCTTTCTCTTTTTTTTCCCAATGTGTCCCTAAACTTGCTAAATTCGTCCATTGTGTGTAGCGGTGACTTGATTCACCTGCTGGAGCAGGTTAACCTAACTGTCGTTAGGTTTATCATTGCACCGTTAGTCCTTTAGAGTAACGATCGTTTATCATGGCTACATACAATGACAAAAAGTAACAAGTTAGATGACTTTTATTATTTTTAAAATTTATGTACGTTTTTTACATGTTTTTGCATACATTTTTATATACGCTTTTATACACACATTTTTATACACGTTTTTATGCATGTTTTATACGGATTTTCATACATACATTTGTATACACGTTTTTATGCACGTTTTTATACACACGTTTTTTATACACACATTTTTATGCATGGTTTTACACACGTTTTTATAAACACACATTTACACACGTTTTTATACACATTTCTTTATACAGATATTTTTATATACGTTTTTATACACACGTTTTTTATACA
>LBNU01038325.1:0-34672 GCA_014162995.1 Artemisia annua | reverse complement strand
AAAAAAAAAAAAAAAAAAAAAAAAAAAAAAAAAAAAAAAAAAAAAAAAAAAAAAAAAAAAAAAAAAAAAAAAAAAAAAAAAAAAAAAAAAAAAAACTAGTCTCAAGTTGGTACTTGGTAGTCTAGAAGAAAGCGTGCCCGCATCTCATTCACTTGGCCACTGAAGAAACAACTTGCATAATGACCACAAAGTTTCATTGGCTAGTACTTATTGTGTTTATATATAGTCCTCTAGTTAAGTGAATCTAGCGAGTACATGTATAATCGGGTAAAGGTTCAATTCGTACGATGACCTATATCAAAATTTTATTTAAAGTGTCTCGCTCAAGTGGTGAATGGGTGATAGTTCAGGTCTTGTCGTTGACAAAGGTATAGAGTAAAGTGTGGCGTCACCGGAAAATTTTCTATCTAGAATATTAGTCGAAGACCTAAAACACTTGTTACAATTTATGTTTGCCATTTTGCACAGAAAAGCTTACTTCATAGGTGTTTGTTTAAGCTTATTTGATAGGCTTATGTACTTATTGATAGTTTGACAACCTTGTAAGCTCATTTTTGTGGGATTACAAGTTTATTCACATTAGCTTATAAGCGTCACTTGTGAACAAGCTAATAACTTAACAAGTCCAAAAGTTAAGCTTGCATGCATATCAACTTTAAAAAAAAAAATCATAAGACAATCAAGTAAGCTTAGACAAACATCCCCAAATGGCCTACTTCTTATTTGTTTGGCATATAATACTAGAAGCTTTTTGTTTATTTTCGTAATCGAGAAACCTATCATTTTTTCTTGTTTTGTTAGGGAGAGAGGGACCATTTGTAAATGAGTGCTATTCAAGTGTATTTGTCATATCATTTACATGTATGTATACAGTGGGAATCCAGAGAACCAATAATAGCGTGTTTTTGTATCAAATCACAATCACCGTTACTTTGGTAGCAAAAGATAATATATCTTCTTTTGAATCATGATGGAATAATACATAAACAAGATAGGGAAAAGAGATCAAATCAATGGGGAAGAATAGGGCCACCCTTCACTGTTCTATTCTCCTAGCAATAATAATAATCCACATTTGCATAATACTCAAAGAATTAATACTTTATCCATACTTACATAAAATTCAATGCATATGCATACTAACGTACATCATTCATTGTATATACGTATACCATTATATTTATAGGTCACTAAATCCACTAAATTTGTATTTATCATCCCATGGAATTCAACAAATCAAATTTTGTTTATACCTTAAGGTACGGGAATAATGGTACATTCGTAAACTATACATACCTTTTATTGGGTATGTTTGTTGAAGTTAGTAACCGTGTGTTCAGCCTTCACATCGCTTTCACATTAGCGGCACATCTCCTTATCTCTCATTCACTCAACTCTTAACTCCTATAATAATCACTACGGCTCGACATTTGCATATACTTTACTTACAAACACATATATACACATCCAACACACTTACATACACACATACATAAATTTTCCATCTCACGGATGAGCCTACTCACATTTAACCTCCCATATTTGATGCTCACTAATGGACGTGGTGGTGTCACGCATGAGAGGGTGGTGCCATCTAAGAAGCTCATACGTGAGCTTCACTCTATTATAGGCAACCTATATTGAAACTTGTGTATGTGAAAATGTTAGACAAGTAGTTGTATATCTATAGTTAGGATATAAAGCCAAAAAGGTAAGTTGCTAACACAACTTATTTACATATAGTTGTGGACTTTGGTATTTTTAAAGCTTTAGATCCGTTAAAAACGAAAGCAGCGCATTTGCTGTTTTGCAATCAAACAAAACTATCGTAATCCATTAAAGGTGGCTTAATCCAATAAGTACGATAATAAAATGACATATATTAAGCAAGTCGTTGTCTATAATATATTGAAGTGACAATGCCTAAAATTGGTAATACGTTTATGAGTATGGATCTAGTGAGAAGAATTATTGAAATGAGAAGAATGAGAAAAAATTGTGGCCACATATTTTAGATAAGGAAAGAGTAATAATAGGGAGATGCATCTATTTTTGTGAGTGCATCTAATATTTGTGGTTGTGGTTTCTTCTCATTCTTCTCATCTTAGTTATATTTCTCATTTGATCCTTACTCATACGTTTATAGGGGAAGAACGGAATAATGGTACATTCAATATTTCAATGGTTCACAATTTTTGTCAAAATAATTCTTTTTTTTTCTTTCAAAAGACCAATTAGCTAGGTGGGCCAAATATTATAATAAATGACCTGAACGGACCCATATCATAAATATTAGTAATCTGGGCCCAATAAGGTTGCAAGAACGATCCATAAAATACAAAGTTGGGCCAGCCAGTTAAGGTATTTTTAGTCGGCGCCGAACCAAAACAACACACGTGCGGGTACAATATTAAATGAGTAGGGTACCAAATCTTAGCCCCATATCATGTGGGACAGGCTTAGTCAATGTACACTTCTGCAGTTCTGCTAGCTCACCAGCTCGGTATTGTGTGTAAGGTTAAACAAACAAACGTAAAGGAAATCATGAAAACCTGATGCTGAA
This sequence comes from Artemisia annua, assembly GCA_014162995.1. Classification (NCBI taxonomy): domain Eukaryota; kingdom Viridiplantae; phylum Streptophyta; class Magnoliopsida; order Asterales; family Asteraceae; genus Artemisia; species Artemisia annua. Next base: position 32,109 of record LBNU01038325.1, on the reverse strand, counting down.
AAACTACAAATACAAAATGAATTGTATAAAGGATTACAAAATACACTGACAAGTAGGCATAATACATAGTTACCTACATGAACACATGTTATACTTGGATGTCTCTCAGTGACGGAGCCAGACTTTTGAGCTCGGGTGGGCCGAATGAAGTGTTACATCGTATAACTTAAATAAATTTGAGCATTTTTATGGCTAACGGTGTACACTTTCTTACACGGCAAAAGTTCATCAAAAAGTCAATAACTCATATTAAACTCACGAGCCTACACATCTTATAAATGTTACCTATAATAAACTAACACATCTTATAAATTTGCAATAAAAAACATATATATGCAAGGTAAATAACTAAATACTCATTTGTTTTTTGTATTCACGCTTAATAATTGATCAAAAAATGGATGGGCCAAATTATCGTTATATGAACTTTTGGACTAAACTATACATATCATGCCTTGTTAAGAAGTTTCTTGGGTTGGCCATGGCCCACCATGTCTCCTATGTGGATCCGTCACTGATGTCTCTGTCTCTTTGAGTCTATCTTATGCAAAATAGACCGATATATACTTAGAGTTAGTTATATAAATAGTTCCTTTAGCTTACAAACATTAACATCTTTCGTCCTAAACTTCAATAATTACCGTAGTCGTCCGTGTACTTGACCTTTTGTAATTGACCAGTCCTTTGACCAGACGATTATTAGTTTTATTCGTTAACTTCAATCATACGAGGAGTAATTCTGTCTTTTAATGCACATCAGTTTTTACTTTATTTTTTCTGTTAGCTTGTTCCTCTTCCAACAAAAATCAATGGCACACAAACAATCAAATTTATAGCACACAAAAATCAAAACCGACAATTAAATGCATAACAAAAATCAAAACCCACAATTAAATGCATAATAAAAATCAAAACTCACAATTAAATCCATGTTCAACATTATCTTTTAAATGCAAAACAAAAATCAAAACCCACAATTAAATCCATGACACACATTGTATATCCATTTTTAATTGCTAGTCAAATTGTATATGCATTTTCGATTGGATATAAATATTGATTCCTTAGGCTACTTTCAGTAAAGAGAGATAATCCCTCCCAATTTGACTGCCACACGTCAGCTTTCTCTCTCCAGCGACCTTCAGGCGATTGGGTGCCCCAGTAAGGGCGACCAACATCAATTTATTTTTTTTTAATAAAATAACATTTTTAACACAAACTCAAATTTCAATAATAATTAAAACGTTACATAATAATTCAAATAAATAAAAACATTACAATAAAATTCAAATAACTTCCAAACATTACGATAATAAAACGATTAAACTAGTTTTAATTATGACGATGCCAAATGTCTTCCACCAAATCGGCTTTGAGGCTAAGATAAGTTGTTTTGTTGCATATCTCCCTCGTAATTTCCAACGATTTCGCATGCGTTCTTATGAGATCATAAGAACGGTGCTGCTCTGCTGGAAAGAATACGGGAGATATCGCCCGCTCTTCGTCCTGAATTATCATATTATGTAATATGATGCATGTGTACATTATATGGATAGATGCTCTTTGTCAAACCCTTTAGCCGGATGTTTAATCATTAGCCACTTCCTCTTTAGTACACCAAAAGCACGTTCCACATCTTTTCTTGCTGCTTCGTGCATCGTCTTATACAATATTCGTTTGTGATCATTCATCCCTGGATTTTTAATGGACTTCATAATAACAGAGTATTCCGGATATATCCCATCAGCAAGATAATATCCCCGTTTATAAGGCACACCGTTAGCAAAGAATTCCATATCCGGTGTTCTCCCCGTTTTGAGATCATTGAAAAGAGGCGATTTACGTAAAACATTTAGGTTGTTATTCATCCCGGCAACACCAAAGAACGCATGCCAAATCCATAAATCTTGGGAGGCGATCGCTTCCAATAAAATGAAAGGAGTTTGCCCGTGATCACCCCTACAAAATTGAGTTTTTAAAGCATGTTGGCAATTCTCTCACGGCCAATCTGTACAATCAATGCTTCCTATCATCCAGAAAACACATGATTTTCGTATTGATGAACATAAAGTTTGTCAATGTCAGTAACCGTCAGCTTTCGCAAATACTCTGCACCATATAACTCCATTATGGCCTCACAAAATTTTTGGAGACACTTACGAATTGTTGACGCACCCATTTACACATATTCGTCTTGCATATCAGGATTGACTCCGTATGCCAATTGACGAATTGACAAAGTACACTTCATCAATGGAGAAATACCAAGTACGCCTGCATAACTAGGAGTTTCTTGGAAATAAGGTGAATGATCGGTTGTCTCTCGATCGTGGTATATTATTGCGAGTAGCCTTAATGAAGCCAGAAGTATGATTTGGGATCTAATTGGAGGATACGTTGGTAATACAAATATGACAAAAGTTCTATACGAAACACCATTTAGCTAAAGAACAAACCAAAAGATCTCATCCATCCATCCTCCTTCCATCCAACGGTGTAGATTAATCATGATTTAAAAAAAATAGCTTGAGGGGCATTTTAGTCAAACCACCCACACACTCAAACCACCCACCCTCCGCGTTTTACACACACACACACACACGGTTACTCTCTCTCCTCTCTATAATTTTTCCCCCAATTCATAACCTCCCTAACCACGCAATCCACCGTCAAATCACCAGTAAATCATTATTCATTCCATTAAATGGACATACAAGATGAAATTGCTCAATCTAAAGAGTGTTCGTTGGCGGAATCGGATCAAAATAAGATTCTAAATGTCGATTCTGGTATATTCTTGTCTCATTTTTTTAAATCAGTCATTATTTTGAAGTTTTGTGATTGATTAGATACAAAATTATATTAACTTATTTTTGTTGTTTGTATTAGCTTATTTTGTTTTTGAATGAGTGTTTGGATTAGGTTATATCAGCGGGTAGATTAGATTTTGGCTTATTTTTTTTGATGTAAATAGGCATAAGAAGATAAGCAAATGGGATTGTCAGTGAGTGTAAGAATAATCCTATGGGATTCACACTGAATCCCATGGGATTCACATAGAATGAGTTTTTGGATTAGCTTTTTAGGAATCAGATTCATAGTTGCGTAGTTTTATGTTTTGTTTGTTATTATTAGGACTTTTTGATTGATGAGATTGTGCTGTTGTTAGTTGCTTATAACTAATATTTGTCTCAAAACTAATATTACTCTTTTCATCTTAAAATTGATATATTTAAAATTTTGAACCCAACGTCGTTGTCTCGATTCAATCCTTATGATAATAAGGCGAAGAAACCAGGGAATGTTCTGGTGCCTCGGTTTAATCCTTATGATAATAAGGCAAATAAAACATCGATTGTTGGCAAGTTGGCATCTGTTGTTGAGGTGAATGCACCGGTTGTTTAGGAGAATGAGATTGTGTCGGTTGTTCAGGGAAAGGCACCGAGTGTTGTTCAGGAGACGGAGAAGGTGCCTCGGTTTAATCCTTATGATAATAAGGCGCAGAAAACATCGATTTTTGGTAAGTTGGCATCTGTTGTTGAGGTGAATGCACCGGTTGTTCAGGAGAATGAGATTGTGTCAGTTGTTCAAGGAAAGGCACCGAATGTTGTTCAGGAGACGGAGAAGGTGCTGGATGATTCTCGTAGTGTTATTTCTGCTGTTGTTTCTGATTTGGCTAATGAGAATGTGCCGAATGTTGTACAGGAGAAGGAGAAGGTTCCTGTTGATGTTGGTAAAGATAAGGAGATGGAGAATGTTGTTACATATAAATCACAGGGTAAGAGGTCGGGTAAGAGTGTTGGTAAGAATAAGGCGTTGGAGACAAATCCGTCGGAGACAAGGGGCATGATGTTTGAGTCTGTTCTTCAAGGAGTTCCAGAAGGTGATCTTTTGAGTTCGGATAAGTCGAATGACAAGGGGCTTGATCCGGTTTTTGAGATGGAGAAGGCGCCGAGTGATATTTCAAAGGATAAGGGTAAGAAGCTTAGGGTGAAGCTTAAGGTGAAGGATAACCCACAGGTCAAGTCAAAGGATAAGACAAATGCGAAATCATTGGAGAAGGAGTCCGTTAAAGCATTATCAGAAGCTCCTATTTTGAGATTGGAGAAGCCGGTTCAGGAAGAAACTCAACCGAAACGGAAATTGGGATTATCAGAAGTAAATAAGAGTACAAAGAAACCAAAGCCCAAGGTTCAAAAAGGTATAGATCTGTCTTTTTTTGTTTGATTGAATTCAGTATGCCTATTTATGCCCATTTAAGCTTATATAGCTTTTTTAGGTTTTCCTAGGTTAGTTTTTAGCTTCATTACTAGTCCAAAATCCATGAAATTTGTTTCTATGTGATCTCTATTGGCTTAAGTTTATCTGTTTGAGTAAAATGTTAGGCTGTTTGAACCATTTAACTAATTTAATATTAGCTTAAAATTTCAAGGTTAAGTTGTTTGAATCTCATGGGATTGACAGTGAATTCCATGGGATTGACAGTGAATCCCATGGGATTAATAATGAATCTCTTTGTTATCAAGTTGTTTATATTGTGTTTTTTTATGTAGATGCTGATGAAAAGAAAAAGATATCAAAGAGTGATGTTGTTTTAAAGAGAAAGAGGGGCGATTCTTCCGGTCCTGATAAAGAAGAAGATATTATACCTGAGGATAAGGGGAAGAAGAAAATGAAGGGGAAGGGTCCGTTGAAGATTAAGAAGGATGATTCTGATAAAGAAGAAGATATTTTACCTGACAATGTTATGAAGCAGTTGATGAAGACTCTGTTGAAAAGTTCGTTGGTTAAAGTAGAAACTGATGAGGACAATGAATCGAAGCCGAATAAGAAAGGCAAGAAGAAAGAAAAGGTGTTGACTCCTGCTGAAATACGACATCAAGATTATCTTAAAAAATTGCCCATTCTTCAAGCTAGGTCAGCACCTACTGCCCTTCATACTACCATCCATGGCATAAAAAATGTTGATATTGAGAATTTTCTGGCGGAAATAGTGTTTAGCTCGTATTTCAAGTTTGATATAACCTAAATTCCGGCAAGGTTAGGTAGGTACGTGGTTGAAAATTTTGATGCTGAGACTTGCCGGTTGAAGTTGGAAGGTGGCAGGTTAATCGAGGCCACTGTTACCAAAGTTCATGAGCTGCTAGGTACTCCAATTGGCGGCGAGTCTTTGTTATTTTTAGAAACCAGGGAAGTTGAAGATGATTTTAAGAAAGTTTGGCTTCGTCAGTTTGAACCAAAATCTGCTAAGAAAATCAGATTGAATGATACCGCTAACAAGTTGATTGAGTCTCAGAAAATTGACTTCTTTTGTTAAAGTTAACTTTCTTACCCTGTTTACGAATACAATGGGTATGGTTGCTGGCTTGCAGGGGGAAATAAACCTTGATGTTGTTAAGCGTGTTCGTGAACATACTGATATTCGTAGTATTGATTGGTGTGAGTACATCTTTCAGTGTCTTAAACTCAGTAAAAAACCGACAACTCTTCAAAACATATACACTAGTCCATATACCTTTCTTGCTGTAAGTTTTAAACTATACGAAGTTTTAAATTGTTTTCATGTTTGTGTGACATATTTGTTGTATCTTTCTTACACTTTTTCGTTCCTTGTTTTTTGTTTTCAACTTTCGCATTTAGATTCCACCAAGTAATAGAAGCTTTCTTATGTCCGCACACGTCCGGCCATCAAACACTGGTCGTCATTCTTAATGTCAAAAAGGGAGGACATGGAATTGAAAGAAGAGGTTATGGGGACGTTAGAAGTTTATGAAGAATCCGAGTTGCCAGAGACTGAAGGTTTTATTGCTGGTGGTTCTGGTTCTTCGAATACTTCTTACAAATAGGTTCGTTTAATTCTTTGTTTTATGTTCTTTTGTTACTTCTTTCAGTGTGATCATGTTTAGGATACTATAGGATTCACAGTTAATCCCATAGGATTAGCTAGTTAATCCCATGGGATTCACAGTTAATCCCATAGGATTCACAGTTAATCCCATAGGATTCACAGTTAATCCCATGGGATTCAATGTGCTTATCTTATTAAGAATATTCCTATTTGTTTTTTCTCCAGGAATTGCTTAACAATCTTGAAGAAAAGTTAGCTGTTTTAAGCAATGAAAGAACTGGTTTTGAAGAACTTTTGGCAATAGCCGGTTTAGAATTCCCTGGTGATTTAAAGCTCATTGAACTACATAAAAAGTATGTTCAAATTTTCAAGCATCCAGTCACATTAAATGGTGAAGATCTTGATGGAGATGATGATAATAGAGATGATGATAATGGGAATGATAAACGACTATCTGGTACCGATCCCTAATTCTGATAGTCGGTTGTAGTTCCCTGTTGTAATGGAAAGTACGGGATTTTATGTATGATAAAATGCTTAGTTGAATAATACCTATATGTAATAACTTTGTTAAATTTGGTTGGAACTTGGAACCGTGAATTTATGTATGATAATTTCTTTATTTAAAGTAATTTTATTAATCTGTGAATCCCATAAGTTTTGTTGCTTAATGTTATTAGAAATCCCATAAGCTTTGTTTTAGTTAATAATAAAAGTGATTCATTATGAATCCCATGGATGGGATTCACAATAATTTAAAAACTCTTTACCTTTCAACAGTGGTTGATCCATCTCAAATAAAGAAGGCGATGCAGTTGCCGAGGAGCAAGATGTTCCAGAATCACAGGAGTATGAAGAAATCTGATAAAGCGAAAAGTGTACCGCTTTTCGGGGGTCATTTAAGCCCTAAATCGTATTTATTTGATCAAATATCGCCCTAAATCGTTCCTTTTGTCATTTTAGGTACTTTGGAGAGAAATTCTGGAAAAGGAAGCATTTTGGACGTTTTTGGAGCATAAAAGTGAAGAATTCGACAAAGTGCTAAAATCTGCTGGAATAGTACCCGTGACGGCGTCAAGCATGGATGTGACGCCGTCAAGCCTTGATAGGCCAGAATGGATTTTGGGAGATTAAAGGGGGACGACATCAAGAAGGCCATCAAAAAACCCTAAGCACTGCGAGGTGACGGCGTCAAGGCTATAACGTGACGCCGTCAGATCTGTTTTCCTATATATATTCTCATAATTTTTAGTCATTAGGGTGGAACTGTTTAGGGAGAAACCCTAGACGAATTTTAGCAGCTTTTTCAAGTTTTTTTACCTTGAGATCTTCCATGTTACATTGAAGATAAGTAATCAATTAATCATTCAATATGTCTATGTGTTGTTTGATTCTATCTTGTCCTTGTCTTTTGTTTAACATGCTAGGTTAGGTTTTCTTCGTGTTTGCTTAGATTTAATGAAACCTAACTATTGATTATTGATTGAATGGTGTGTTGTTAATTGTATTGGATGAATGTTTATCGATGTTAGGCTTAAGAAAACTGGCAGACTTCCAATTGGTAACATGCTTGAACGTCTTAAGAAACATGAACCAAGGTGTACTAAGGTTATTTGATTGTATTTAATGCATGAGCGAATTCTAGTGATCCCATGTTAGGAGCTTCTTAGCCGGCTCGACATAGGAGTGAAGTAGGAGCTTATAGAGTTGGGGAAGTCCGTACACACCCCCACGACTGGTATTAAGGAATACAATCCATCATCCACGCAATTAATGCACACTAATCAATTGGTAAAAGATAGTTAGGGAGTAAGGAAATCTAAGTAAACACACTTCTCTCCATATAGTTTCCACAAACATTTATTTTCTTGTTATTTTTTTTATTTGCACTAGTAGTTATTTGGGTTAGTTGACTAGCAACTAATTCCGCCCACTCCTTAAAACCCGAGATATTTAATTGCTTTCATTAAAATATAATAAAATACAAAAAGAATCTTCCCTCACCCTTAGACCTATTAGAGTAGTTTTTCAATCCTAACGACACTATTCCCCTAGAGAACAATCAATCCCCCGATACTTGCCACTACACTATACTACATCGGTCAGGTACACTGCCTGGTGGGGATTGCAAGCTTCTCAAGATCCCTTGAGAAGTAAAACCCTAGTGCGTGGTCGCAATCCCGCGCATCAAAGTTTTTGGCGCCGCTGCCGGGGAATAGTTATTGTTTAGGTTGAATTTTTATTTTATTAGGTCTACTCACTAGATTCCTTTCTAGTGAGATTTTTATTTTATTTTTCTAGGTTTTCTTTAGTCTATCTTATTTCTTCGTGTTTTTGTTCGTAACCATTACCATCCGCCAACATGGAAGGTGGTAATATCCTTGATCCCAACAACCCACCACCACAACAACCACCCCAACAAAACCAACCTCCTAGAGCCCGTACTTTAGGAGAGTACTCCCGTCCTAGCCACCAAGGCTATCGAAACACCATTGAGCTCACCCAAGGAGCCAATGTGTCTCCCTTGCGATCCGACACCATCCGGTTGGTGCAAAGCGGATGTGCATTCCATGGACTTCGTTCCGAAGATCCAAATCAACACCTCAAGGACTTCCTTAAGATCGTAGATTCCATAGACCTTGATGTTGACACTCGAGAGACTACCCGATTACGTCTCTTCCAATTCTCTCTGCGAGACCATGCTAGTCAGTGGCTAGAGCGTCTACCCGCAGGATCCATCACCTCTTGGGACGATCTCACAACTCGTTTCCTTGCTCAGTTTTTCCCACCGGGAAGGACTACTAAGCTAAGGAATAATATCTTGATGTTCCAACAACGTCAAGGAGAAACCCTCTACGCGGCATGGACTATATTCAAGGACTTACTTCGAAAAGTCCCTCACCATGGCATAGACCTTTGGCTCAAAGTCCAAATCTTCTATGACCATATCAATCTCCCCACGAGGCAAACCATTGACCAAGCGACCGGTGGTAAGCTACGTGATCTAAGTGCGGAACAATCATGGGATCTCCTAGAAGATCTTGCTCTTTATGACAACGAAAGTTTGAATGATCCCCGTGATTTGAATAAAACGGTCAAGGCAATATCTTTGCCTTCGAACAATTCAAGCACTTCCGACCGTAGGATCATAGAACTTGAAGACCAAGTCAAGTTTCTTATGAAATCCTACGAGGGTCGTAAACCTTCAAGCCAAGTGAACAAAATCACTTCTTCGTGCGAATTATGTAGTGGTCCCCATGACACTCGTGATTGCATGGAACTCCCCGAACAAGCTTCTGCGGACTACGCATCCTCGCGTACCGACGGAGCGGGAGACAAGTGGTACATTTTCAAACCCGAGCCAAACCCTTATGGTGATTCATACAACCCCTCATAGAGAAATCACCCAAACCTTAGGTGGAAGCAAAACCAAAACATGCCCCAAAACAATTCTTCTAACCCACCTAATCGTTTCCAATCAAGCGGTTCATCCCCAAACCGCACTTTCAACAACAATCCTTCCAACAACTATGGTAGTACCAATCATTTTGAAGGATTGATGTACAATTTTATGGCATCTCAAGAAGCTCGTATAGCTAAATTCACATCCGAATTTAATCAACAACAAGTAGAGATGACCAATAAGATTGACAACTTATTGAAGGCCCTCAACAACCAAGTGCTATCACCTCCACATAAGGACGCTAGGAACACAAATAGCAGACCCCAAGTCAAAGACCCTTCTTCATCCAAACATGTCCACTTCGTCAACGTTTTCACCATCAAGCCAATCGATAAGAATATGGAAAAAGTGATAAGGATGAAGTTAGACTAGAAATTGAACCTAAGAATGAGGTTAAGGAAGTTGAGGTTGATAAGGAAGTTAAGATAAGTGAAGTAGATGAAGTAGATAACGAAGAGGATTACTTCAATAGGTTACCCACTAAGGAAGAACGGGCGTACCATAAGGATTTATTCAATGACCCCGAAACACCATACTTCTTAGGTAACCCAATCATTAAGACGGGTGACCCATCCAATCTCAACGTACCATGTAACATAGGTCACTTGCATGTTTGGAAGGCTTACATAGATCTTGAGTCTCCAATAAACATCATGACTAGAGCCCACTACAATCTAATAATGAAAAAGCAACTGGTACTTAGGACATTTCCTAGCACGGGATGGATAAGTAATTTTGTAGGTAGAGTTAGGGGACTACATGTCTATATAGGGAATTTCACCTATATCACCGACTTTGTGATTGTTGAGGACATTCGGCCGGTAATAGATGCATGCTTAGCTCAAGTAGTTTTTGGAAAGCCGTTTGTTGAGGCCTCTAAAATGAATTATGACCCATCTCTAGGGATAGTTAGGTTCAAGGATGAGACCAATGATATAGCTTACCAAATGCCTTATAAGATAGAGCAATACCGACCCTTGTCAAACATCGAGAATGAGCACAAGCAAGCGGTCTACTATAGGAATGACAAGGATAGAAGTAGAGGAGTAGACTATGTTATGAGTAGGATATTTGGGTTCTACAAAGAATGCTTGCAACTAGGTCTGGAATATAAGACTAAGCCCGAGGATGACCTAGAGGACGTGACCAATGATGGAGTCACGTAATAGAGCTTGAATTTGAGTCTAGCTACAAGACTCGTTAATAAAGAAAAGAGCTTCTTGGGAGGCAACCCAAGCTTTGTGTGTTTATTTGTTTGTTTGTTTGATTTTATTTGCTTCCGTGTGTATGTTTTATTTTTATTGTTATTGATTCATGTTTCTAACTTGTGAAAATGTTTTATATTGTTTTTAACTTTGTCTTAACTACATATAAAGGTATTTTGCAAAAGATAAGTGTAAGGGAAATCCAAATCGGTTTATAAGAACAAATAAACATGAATCATAACAATATTAAATTGACATACATATTAGTAATAGTTTTAGTCAAATACTTGTATCGAGTCATAATGATATTTTGCAGGATTACCAGGAATTAAGAATTGAGTTTTTCCAGAAATTTTCCGGAAACTTAACATGAAAATCTGTCAGATCACATCTGACGGCGTCAGGCACTGTTTTCTGAAATTTTTGAAAGTTTTGTTTTTCTTCCGGAATCATAAAATGCTTTATAAAATCTCTAACTTATAAACTCCAGGAATCTGCAAAATATTCGTTCCACAAGCATTATATCCCAATACAGATTTATCCCGCCGATGTTATGCAGGTTTTCGTGTTTGTTTTCTCAGGTTTAACAGGTTATTTTGGACAAGAAGATGATTTATATTTCAGAAGGGAAGCTTTGATCGTTCATTTTCTTGGAAGAAGATCTAACCATGTTACCACTTTATCTACTGAGCGAATCAGGGGAGTATTTGATCTCATTCTTTTACGTTATTTACTTTTACATCTTCTTATTTGAACATTGAGGACAATGTTCATCTTAAGTGNTACCTTAGAGAATGCAATTACACTTGATTTTTGTTTGTTTAATGGTAGGTATGTAATAAAACTGAGAGAAATACCTGTTAGGGTAATTTTAGTGCCAAATTTAAAAGTTTTTACAACATATAGGAGTGAAACTTTGGTCTTAATAAGCGTCTCATGGATAGGAGTTATATGACTAGCACAAAACCGTGCCACTAAAAAAATTTTCCACTCCAAATATGTGAGGTTCACCCTAGAATTGGTAGGAAAAGCATTTATGCTATGATGTGTGTACCGGTAGCACTTAGATTCTAGAACTTGCGATAGGACCATCCCGAATCCACAAGTGAGACTACATTCGTGTAGTTAGATTTACTACATGATAAGAGGCACTAGGATTAACCCATGTTTTACACCTGTATTATAATTACTTTGACTTCATTGGTCAAGTAATTCTCCCACACCTTTGCGTTGTACCCATTTTTGGTACACGATACCCCTAGTACACCCCTCCGAGCCTATCTTTTCGTTTCTAACTTTAAGCATTATACTTAAAGGAAGAATTTGTTACACCCCACTTAAATGTAAACCCATATCGCCTTAGCCTACCTTGTATGCACTCATCTTTAGTGCATTATTGTGACAATTTGTTTAAACCCTTAGTTAATTATCTAATTGATTACATGGTTGCTAAGTCGAGTCATATCCTTGTACATATTGTTTTGGGACGATTGGGACTCATGGGTAAAGTACTAAAGTAATGGAGTAATGGGGAGGAACAACATTATTTTCCCCATATGTGCTAAATATTTTAAAAGTACTCCAAGTGTTTCGATTATCTTAATTCGAGTCATTAGATTTGTATTTATAAAGTATGTAAAAGTTCAAGTGTAAGAGGAGAACCGAGGCCCCTATGATGTATTATTTTGGATGGTAGGGCAAGAGTGTATGAAAAAAAAACCGAAAAATCAAGAAAAATACAAAAAAAAAATGAGAAAAAGAAAAGTAGAAAAAAACATACGGACTACCATCCCGTTTCTTTCTTTGTTTATTTTATATTTTTATTAGTTTTTGATTAGCTTAAGTCGAGTCTAGTCTTGGCTTAGCAACGCCATATTGTACATGTGATTAATCAAGATCTTTAACTCGCCACCAGTAAAATATCCCTTATCCAACAAAACCGTGTTTATCATATCCCTACACCTCATTACAACCCTTTTTGTAAAGCCCTCTTTGATAGTTTATCTTAGGTGCTTACGCCTAGTGGAGAAGGTTTTCGATCCTTTCCCAAGCCTATGGTAATCTATTTGCTATGACAGGTAGTGAGAGATATTGTTCATTTTCATTTATGAGATATAATTCTATGACACCTGAGAGATGTGAGTATCTAAACACTACTTGTGAGGTGCTAGTGTGTAATCTCCGTGCTTATTATGATTAAAGTGGAACGATTATTTGTTGTAATTACTTTTATATTAGTGTTAAATGACCCCTAACTTGTATTTTGATTAGAATAAAAGCGCATTTGCTTGAGGACAAGCAAATCTCAAGTGTAAGGGTATTTGATAAGGCGAAAAGTGTACCGCTTTTCGGGGGTCATTTAAGCCCTAAATCGTATTTATTTGATCAAATATCGCCCTAAATCGTTCCTTTTGTCATTTTAGGTACTTTGGAGAGAAATTCTGGAAACGGAAGCATTTTGGACGTTTTTCGACAATAAAAGTGAAGAATTCGAGAAAGTGCTAAAATCTGCTGGAATAGTACCCGTGACGGCGTCAAGCATGGATGTGACGCCGTCAAGCCTTGATAGGCCAGAATGGATTTTGGGAGATTAAAGGGGGACGGCGTCAAGAAGGCCATCAAGAAACCCTAAGCACGGCGAGGTGACGGCATCAAGGCTATAAGTGACGCCGTCAGATCTGTTTTCCTATATATATTCTCATAGTTTTTAGTCATTAGGGTGGAACTTTTTAGGGAGAAACCCTAGACGAATTTTAGCAGCTTTTTCAAGGTTTTTTTACCTTGAGATCTTCCATGTTACATTGAAGATAAGTAATCAATTAATCATTCAATATGTCTATGTGTTGTTTGATTCTATCTTGTTCTTGTCTTTTGTTTAACATGCTAGGCTAGGTTTTCTTCGTGTTTGCTTAGATCTAATGAAACCTAACTATTGATTATTGATTGAACGGTGTGTTGTTAATTGTATTGGATGAATGTTTATCGATGTTAGGCTTAAGAAAACTGGCAGACTTCCAATTGGTAACATGCTTGAACGTCTTAAGAAACATGAACCAAGGTGTACTAAGGTTATTTGATTGTATTTAATGCATGAGCGAATTCTAGTGATCCTATGTTAGGAGCTTCTTAGCCGGCTCGACATAGGAGTGAAGTAGGAGCTTATAGAGTTGGGGAAGTCCGTACACACCCCCACGACTGGTATTAAGGAATACAATCCGTCATCCATGCAATTAATGGACACTAATCAATCAGTAAAAGATAGTTAGGGAGTAAGGAAATCTAAGTAAACACACTTCTCTCCATATAGTTTTCACAACATTTGTTTTCTTGTTATTTTATTTTATTTGCACTAGTAGTTATTTGGGTTAGTTGACTAGCAACTAAACCCGAGATTTTTACTTGCTTTCCAAAAAAATAGTAAAATACAAAAAGAATCTTCCCTCACCCTTAGACCTATTAGATTAGTTTTTCAATCCTAACGACACTATTCCCCTAGAGAACGATCAATCCCCCAGTACTTGCCACTACACTATACTACATCGGTCAGGTACACTTCCTGGTGGGGATTGCAAGCTTCTCAAGATCCCTTGAGAAGTAAAACCCTAGTGCGTAGTCGCAATCCCGCGCATCAAAATCCTTTCAACACCTGAGAATTTATCGCAATGGTATGAAGCACATGCAGATTTGGTTGAAGAGTTGGTGCAGTTGGTTGAAGAAGATCATGCATATGTAATGTTCTTGTATAATAATGCATACGTAATGTTCTTGTATAATAATGCATACATAATTTCTTTTTAATTAAATCTTTTTATATTATGTAGAATGAATTGGTCAAGAAAGGTGTGCCATTTACGGTTGTTAATAAACCAAACATCGTTGGTCTCCTTACTCCTGAGAAAATGGGAACTCGTGCTTCACATGAAAGTCCCATTCCAGAAAAGCGTTTGGTTAAACCGTCTCCTTACTTATTGTCTTCATATATGAACAAGAAGACAAAGGTTCTACCGAAAATTTCTAGGGTGGAGTTCATTCTAGGGAATAGTTTGTTTGCCATGCAAGGCGAGACTATGTAAGTTTACATGTTTATTTTTTATATATGTTTCGTAGTATCTTAATATGAGATTCTATATGTTTAGACTTGATAAAAATATTCAATGTGAATGGAATGACATGGGATTCATTATTAATCCCATGGGATTAACTGTGAAAAAGTATAAAGATACAATTGAATTTCTTGAATCACAAGGAAAATTTCTTTTTCTAAATCCCATGTGATTCTTTAATGATTTTTTTTTTCATATAGTGAAAAAGTTTTCGAAACAAATTCTGGGATTTCCATATATTCTGTCCGTGTGAATATGGAAACGTTAGCACCCGGTTTTGATGTCGATGCTAACGTAATCGACTGTTGGGCTGCAATTCTGAATTATGAAGAGAGTCACAAAGATGTTGGTTCTCCAGCACGACACTTTTTCCCAACCGGTTGTATTATAAGTATTTATTTTTGTTTTACTTAATTAACTGTTTAATGAACTGTTTAAAACTTATATGCTTATCTGACTTTCCAAAAACAACGAAGGAAAAGTATAAAATCATAACATCATATTTTAAATTGCATATACAGACAACTTCTATGTTTAATGGAACCTTGCCTACTTTTGATGATCAATTTGAAGAATTTGAGAAAGAAATTTCAGCGCAGTTGAAAGATAATGTTGGTGGCTTGGCACTCGATGGCATTGGCTTGGTAAAATTATTTTTTTTGGTTTTCTTGCTTTGATATGTTCGCGTGTTTGGTCTGCTTTTGCCTGCTTGTTGTCTTTTCTTTCGCTCTCACTCGCACACCTGCACTTGCCGGAGGTCTCGTTGGAAGCAGTCTCCTTATTACCGGGTTTATCCTGGGTAGGGGTAGGATCTGTCTACATTTTACCTCCCCCATACCCTGCTCTGGCGGGATTGGGTTTGTTGTTGTTGTGTTGTGTTTTGTTTAAACAGCCTTTTTTTCCTATTCGCAAAGCAGACCATTTTTATGTTGTCGTCTTCAGCCTCACTAACAAAGCAGCAGTGACGATACTTGATCACAGTGACTGTGGAGCAACTTATGATGAAAAGTATAAAGATACAGTTGAACTTCTTGTAAGTATTCTACGTTTATGTTGTTTTGTAATTCATACAGAATCCCATAGGATTCATACACAATCCAATAGGATTCATAGGTAGATCCCATAGGATTCACAATGAATCCCATAGGATTCATACAGAATCCCATGCTGAGTACCAATTTACATATTCCCATAATTCTAGCTATTTATGCTCTCTTTTTTAGTGTTGTAGCAAAAGTTGTTTGCCAGTCATCTGAAGCTGTATGCTCACAGAAAGCATGCTAGTATTGCTAAATCTAAGCCAAAGATCACAAATCTCAAGTGGAGGACCAAGAATAATTTCCGAGATTGCGGTATTTTCACAATGTTGCATATGGAATCTTACACTGGTCAAGCTGTTGGGAAATGGGATTGTGGGCTGGTTGCTGAGTCTCGAGCGCAGTTAGTCATGTTGAGGCAATTGGGATTCAAGTTTGCAACAAAGATTTTGTTGCACGAGGTAAATCAGCATGCACAGAAGATGTTTGAATTAGCACAGGAATTTGATAAACTTCCTACTGAAGAAAAGATGACTATAATTGTTGAAGCATTAGAGAATAGGGATTCACGTGAGCGCGACTAATCCTTGCAGAAGTTATGTCTTTTTTGAATGGTAGAACAATTGTCCAGTTTAGGTGTTAATGGTATGGTAGACTAGAACATGTGAATGGTAGTCTTTTTGAAAACGTGTGAATGGTATAACAGAACATGTGTATGGTAGAACTATTATTTGTCTTTTTATCAGTTAATGATTATAACTTAATGGTAAAACAATTATGGTAGAAGAGAATATGTGAATATGTGAATGATTCATTTGCTAATCCAATGGGATTATTTCCCTAATCCCATAGGATTGGGATTAGGGAAATAATCCCATGGGATTCATTTGCTAATCCCATGGGATTATGTCCCTAATCCCATGGGATTCTTACAGAATATAAGTAAGAAACAAGATATATTCAAATTAAACAAGAATTTTCTTTGCAAATCATCTAAATATTTAAGTAAAGAAGAAGAATACTAACAAAACCAGAATTTTTTTTGCAAATCATCTAAATAATCAATTAAAGAAGAACAAATAACTAACATAAAACCAGAATATAATAAGTTTGTTCAAGAAACTTTTGGTTTTGGCTTTCGCCTTGCATTTGGGTTCTTCGGACAAGTTGTTTTTGTGTGCAAGTTGGTCTTCTCTCCACAAAAGCCACAAGCCTTCTTTTGTTTCTTTTTAACTCCAAGTGCTTTTTGTTTCTCACTCTTTTGCCTTTTATTGCGTTCCTTTTCTGTAATATTCCCTTTGTTGCCTACCCTTGTTGGATTGTTAACTGTTTTTTCCTTAGGTTTAGAAATAGCATAATGTTCACCAATCACATCTCCCGTTTCTATTGAAGGATGATTTGGCACCTCAGCCTCCACTTCTGTTTTCAACGTCTTCAACTTTTCTACAAAATCCCCCATCTTCTCTACATTATCGCCTAACTTGAATAAACATTCGTCCACCACATAAGTTNTTCCCTTTGTTGCCTACCCTTGTTGGATTGTTAACTGTTTTTTCCTTAGGTTTAGAAATAGCATAATGTTCACCAATCACATCTCCCGTTTCTATTGAAGGATGATTTGGCACCTCAGCCTCCACTTCTGTTTTCAACGTCTTCAACTTTTCTACAAAATCCCCCATCTTCTCTACATTATCGCCTAACTTGAATAAACATTCGTCCACCACATAAGTTGCTTTGTTTGTAAGTCTTTCAACTTCTACATTTTTCCCCATATCTGTTTCTTTTCCTTCTCAATTCAGGCGGTATTATATCCCTTGTCCAACGCCTCAAAATAAACTATTTTGGAATGTCGTTAATATCACGGTTCTTGAATACACAGAATATGTGTCGGCATAGAAAACTAAATCGGGCAAAATGTCTACAAGTGCATATCAACGACCCATCTTCTATAGTACGCAACACCTTTTTTAAACAAAAGTCAAAAGAATTAAAGATTTAAAATTCATCCTGAAAACCATATATTCATAACTAATCCCATAGGATTCACCAAGAATCCCATGGGATTCATTTCTGAATCCCATGGGATTTACTAGTAAATCCCATTGGATTCATTATGAATCCCATGGGATTCCTGTTGATCCACAGATGATTCATGTTGAATAACAAGTAACATACCTTATAGTCTACTAGCAGGGTACCTGCGAAATGCGGCGGCGGGTACCCGGTGATTTATTTTATGGCGAGCAAATATTTTTTAGTCATACATGTGCCCGTGAAATGCAACTTCAAACTCAAATAAGTGATACCGTACAAAAACCCCGTAGTCACTTTGTCGATAAAATACCAAATCTATCCATACCTTTCGAAAATTAATAAATCCAAATCCAACCATAAACCACTTTTTAGAAATTAAGCCTAACTGAAATTATAGTCCAAAACCTATTTGCTATCACCCTGGCCCATAAAATTTGGGAATAAAAGACATAAGCCCATCTTTAAACCCATGTCCAATACTCTTTTAACCTAAATATAGAAAATTATCTCATAATGTTTGTCACACTAAAGAACCCTAAATCATTTCACCAGCCTCCCCACACATACTTCTCTCTATCACAGTCACAAAATGGATTTGTAACCAAGTTGGACAATCCATATCATTACCTCCATTTTTCTGTTATTACTTCCATTTTTCATTACAAGACAGTCGACTACACCCTTTTATTATCCGAAACACAAACATGAAACAACCCTTTTTCCTTTTACAAAACGAATCTACACCCTTTTATTTTTGTTTCACAAGATCCACAATCAACTGAATACCTTTGCTTTATGAGTTCGAGACTGATGGTTACTGATTTTGGAGATGGGATATTGTTGCATGTTTCGATTATTTTTTTTAGTTTGCACTTTTTTTTTGATTGAAGGCAAACGATTATAGTTGCTGGATTTTATTTATGTTTTGGAACATTAATTGGATTGTACATTGTGGTTAAGTAGTTGTAAATTTTGATGAAGAGGTAAATTAAATTGTATATTAATTGATGACTTTAATGTTGTAAGTCTGAAAATTACACCATGCTTATTTTGTTGTACATTTTGCTTATTTTGTTGTAAGTCTTAAAATTGTGTGCATTAAAGTATTGTAAACAATGCTTAATTTCTTGTAAGTCTTAAAATTTTGGAGAGAGAGTGTTTCCTCCATTATATGTAGTATAGATAAATTTTCTCTTTGCTTCTGTTTCTTCTTCCTCTGCTTGTTCTTTTGCAAGTTCCTTATTAATGATTTTGTAAACCCACGGATTTTTGTCTCTTATCATGACAATCTCACAACCTTCTTCTATCTTTAAATCTTGAATCGTACAACTCCAGCATGCTTCATATATTTCCGTTTGAACAAGAAGATATATCATCCTAGTATACTCTTTTGATGCATGACGTTCAATCTGTAACTCTGTTACACATTTTGGAGCCGCTTCAAATGTTTTAAAGTCCAAATGTTCTTGCCTATAACGTTATCTTTCCATTGCTGATTCATAGGACATCATAAAACTAACTAGCGTCGCTCCTGGGCTAGTGAAACTTTTGAAGAACGAGTTTTCACTCTCGGACCTTGATGTGGTTCTCATCAAACCAAACAATGGCGAGTCGATAAAATAAGCTGGAATCCACATTTCTCGTAGGTTAAACATTTTGGTCATCCATTTGTGATTTTTCAAACCAAAATCCTCAATCAACTTAGCCCATTTCTCTTCAAATTCCAATGGTTCGATGAACATATTCCAAATAATCTTGTTTAAATTCTTTTTGAAATCTGTTTCTACGTATATTTCTTTACAAATCTGTTTTTGATATAGATAGTTTTAGAATCTTATTATCAGCATAAGTAACATGATATAAACATAGGTGATCCCATGGGATTCATACACAATCCCATGGGATTCATAGTTAATCCCATGGGATTAACTGTGAATCCCATGGGATTAATCTATATATGATATGTGACAAAAAAACACATTTTTTGTAAAAAACTCGATAAATTACCTTTGCAGAAATCCTTTGGTGAATATGCTACATGCAAAGTCTATGTTTCGATTTTGTGAAAACGGCTTCAATGGCCCTCTTCATTGCTCCATCTTGATCTGTTACCACCATGGTTGGTTCTTTATTGAAAGCAGTCATAAATGCTTTTAGTAGCCATGTGTATGATTCAGTGTCTTCATGTAATAGCATTCCTGAACCAAGTGTGACACATTTTCTGTGATTATCGACACCTGTGAATGGTACAAACAACATATTGTACCTAAAAATAATATAAGTTTAAGTGACACAATCCAAAGTGACTACATACACAATATCAAGGGATTCATTGTGAATCCCATGGGATTCTGTGTGAATCCCATGTGTATTCATAAAGAATCCCATGGGATTCTGTATAAGTCCCATGGGATTTCAAAAGAATCCCATGGGATTTGATACATAATCCATTGTAATTTAAAAAGAACACTTACTTGTTACACCTAAATGTCGCATCAAAGGATACTATGTCTCCAAACTATTTATAATTGCATTTTGCGACTTCATCAGCCCAAAACAAAGCCACTAACTCACTGTTTTCTACCTTATACTGAAACATAAAGTTCGGCACATATATCTTTCTGTTTTCCATTTTATTTATAAGCATTTGTGCGTCACTTTCCCCTATGAACATATTAATATCCCGTAGTTCATTCTTAAAATCATCAACTGTCCCATGAACATATTCATACCCACCTTTCATACTCGTTAACAAGTTGTGAGCCCGTGTTTGACCAATCTTGTTCTTTGCTGCTTTAACAACAAACATTTTTTCTGCTTGTGTCATTCTTCTTTGCTTTTTTGTAAAATGTTTGTACTCTTTTGGTAAAAGCATATGGTTGTGTTTTTTTAATAAACTGAACTACCTTGTATCTTCTAGAAACGATATCCAATTCTAACCTTATATGAGCTCTACAACCTGTTTTATTAAAATAAATAAATAAATAAATAAAAAACATTAGTTATACAAAAAAACATTAAAAATCCCATGAGATTCTGAACAAATCCCATGGGATTCACAATTATTCTCATGGGATTCACAGTTAATCCCATGGGATTCACTGTGAATCCCATGGGATTCAACATTATTCTCATGAATCAAGTTATATGTTACAAGTCATAAATATGTAGAGTTTTTCAACCTGTTACATGAATAGTTGTATATCTTTTTTGTTTCTCACTGTGTTTAGCATCCAAAGTGTCGATATTAACATGTCTTGGTGCTCCTTCTTTGTTGCACATGAGGTATTTGAGACTTACAATTCCAGATTTTGTTATTTTTTGACCTGCTTTTTTAATTTAAAAACCTCCCACTTCAGCGTAGTTACTATACATATCTATAACTTCGTCTATAGTGTCATAGTATTTTCCCTCTTCTAGTACAGTAATTCCTTCATCTATATGAGGCTCCCAATACACCGTTCCGCCCGGTGTCTCAATGTGTTCATATAAAGTTGGTCTTGGTGATCTCATAGAATCTATATATAAAAAGCAGAATCTCAAGGGATTAAGATAACTAAAAACACAAGAATTAAATAGTTAAAATTTATCCTGAATCCCTTGGGATTCAGTATGAATCCCATAGGATTCATACTGAATCCTATTGGATTCATACAGTTAATCCCATGGGATTAACTGTGAATCACATGGCATTAACTGTGAATCCCATGGGACTGTGAATCCCATGGGATACATTATAAATTTCATGTGATACATTATAAATTCCATGATATTAATTGATGAATCCCATAGCATTCATTGATGAATCCCATAGGATTCATTTATTAATCCTATAGGATTAATTAATCAAATGAATCACATGATTAATAATGAGTCAAATGGGATTCATACATAATCCCATAGGATTCAGTATGAATCCCATGGGATTTACACTTCTCTTATAATATTAAACAAAAAAATTAGATTCTGAAGGGATTTTACCATGAACTTCTTTAACAGTAGCATCTTCATCTTCATCTTCTGGTAAATCACATTTTGTAACTAAATCATCTTCTGGATCTTCGATTAATTGATTTTCATCTATATCACTGATTAAATGTTGATTTTCAGTGTTATTATACACAGGAGTGGCGGCGGCAGCTTTTTCCGGCGGGTTTTTTAATGAATACGACGGGTTTTTTGATGAATACGACAAGTTTATTGATGAATACAACAGGTTTATTGATGAATCCGACCTAATTATTGATGATTCCGTCAGCGGTGGTGGTTTTGTTGATGAATCCGTCAGATTCATGGTGTTTTCCGGCGGTGGTGGTGTTTTCCGTCAGCGGTGGTGCTGGTTGTTTTTAGATCTAGGGTTTGATGATGAGAGAGAAAGTAATTTATCAAATGAGGGGTTTAGATATTTTTTTTGCTTTTATGGAGGCATGTTATTTTACTATCTTACCCTTGTTTGTAATTTTTGGATGCATCTCAGCCATCAGATGGAAGGTGGATGGATGGTTGAGACTGACTTATTTATTTTTTAAAGAATATTAGTTTTGCATAGATCTCACCTTATACAAATATAATAGTTGAACTAAGGATTTTTATTTGATTTAGTTAATCATGCCTCTTGATTTGAGGTAGTTTGTGTGGGTTTTGAAGAATCTATCGTGTGTGAAAATTGTGGTTAGAACTTACAAAGAGTAAAAAAAATCATGAACAAATAGCGAGTTATATACTTTATATCTATTCAATTGGGACTTAAAAAGACAACTTTGCACTCACATGACCAACACTCGACGAGACTTAAAGAAAAAAACTAATAGCCATTTGGTCAAAGGACCGGTCAGTTATAAAGTGTCAAGTACATGGACGACTAAGTTAATTATTGAAGTTTTAGAACTAAAGTTACTAGTGCGTGTAAACCTCATGGACTATATATGTAATTAACTGATATACTTGATACAATTTGACTAGCATGCAAAACTATATATATTTTGACGTGTGACATTTTAATGGTTTTAAGAGTAACGATTGGAAGAATATATATTGAAATCACTGCTTTTAAAATCAAGATTAAAATCTACATTTTTATAAAGCCTTGCATCAACAGCAATGACAATTATAATTTATGCTACACAAAGCCACAAAAGCACGAATGACAATAATAATGTTTAGGCTCATTGGACTCTGAACAGAGCGCGTTGGATGCTGCACAAACTAGAGGTATACGTACATCATAATATATACTTGTTCACACTTTCGTAAACCTAAACAGAGACCTATCCATTTTTTCTATTCTATTGTTTCGTCAACCAACTTTATAACTAACAAACGCATTTCATAAACCTAAACAGAGACCTATCCATTTTTTTAATCCTTTGTCGCCCTTTTTGTTTCTTATTGTAGCTAAAAGTCTTAATGTTGCAATGCAAGAGGTTGTCCAGGGTGGCCTTTTTGATGGTGTTAATGGGTTTGGATGGCATTATCGCATTTGTAAGGCGCGGATGACATGATTTTTGTTGGGGATCGGAATAGAAGGAATATTATTAGTTTAATGAAGCTTCTTAAATGCTTTCAAATGGCGTCGGGAATGAAAGTTAATCTAAACAAAACTAGTTTGTTTGGGATTGGTTTGGAGATGGAGGAAGTCGAGGGGTGAGCAACGAGTCTGAGGTGTCGGCCCGGTTCCCTTCCATTCTATTATCAAGAATAGAGAATTGGAATACTTTAGTGCATAAGTAAAAAAAATTAATAAAAAAAATAAAAAAAATAGCGATTTGGAAAGCGAAGATGATTTTATTTGGTGGCATATTGACTTTGGTGAAATCGGTTCTTGATAGCTTATCATTATACTTTAGCCCGTTTTTTGTGCCCTGGTGAGTGTGTTAAATTTGTTAAAGAGTGTGAGGAGAGATTTCTTTTTGGGGTGGGGGAAAGGGGAATCAAAAAGTGTTGCGTATATCAAATGGGAAAAGTCATATCTAGTTACGCGATGGGGGTCTAAAGAGAAATGCTAGAACCACTAACAAAATCCACACAAAAAATCCGCTCACTGACGTGTCAACAGGGTGATTGGTTTAATAAGAGGGAGGAGAGAGAAACTGCTAGAAAATGCACCAATCACCCCGTTGATACATTAACGAGTGGATTTTTTGTGTGGATTTTGTGAGTGGGTTTAGCATTGCTCGGGTCTAAATATTGGTAGTCTCAAGGCTATGAATTGGAAGCTTTGGGCAAAATGGCAGTGGTGATTTCGCTTAGAGATAGATGCATTTTAGGTCAAAGTTATTAAGAGTTTATACGGGGAGGGGGTGGAACGGTGGGGCTAATTATTGGCAAAGCTTAAATGGTAGTGGATAGAATGTGGTGTAATATCATAAAAGTTGGTAAAGATTTAGATAAGATTGGAATCCATTTATCCTCATCTTTTTAGTGGGAAGTTGTGATGCAATTATGCTTTGAGAGGACAATTGGATTGGTGTAGGTAGATTACGTGATTTGTTTTCGAGGTTATACCATTTAGATGTTGTTAATGATGCTGTAAAAAAAAAAAAAAAAAAAAAAAAAAAAAAAAAAAAAAAAAAAAAAACACACTAAGGCAAGTGCAAGTGGCAGGTCAATCAGGGTGGGAGTTTTACAGTTAAGAGACTCCGTGACATGGTGGACTCTAAGATCTTTGAAGCATCAGGAGTATATTTGAGGCCTCTTAGTGCAAGTTTACTCCAAAAAAAAGTATGCATCTTTGTTTTGCGTTTGTATCATAGGAGAATCCCAGTTAAGGTAGTTCTTGACAACATACGTATCGACTTACATTCGGTATTATGTTCGTGTTGTGAGGAGTCAATCGAATCATTAGATCATTGCTTTGTTCTATGCCCGAAAGGTACGATTTGGTATAGGGTGTTTGAGTTGTGGGATGTAGATATGCAAAATCTTTTTTCGATTGAAGATGTGCTTAATGTCGTTGAAGCTACTGCTTTTACAGGGCTTAAAATGGAGATATGGAAAGGGATTTTTTAGTCAGTGTTGTATTTTATCTAATTTGAATAGAAATCAAGTGGTATTTAAAAGGAACTGATTGCAAATTTCAGTTTTGTTGAAGGAAATTCAAGGAAGGATGTTCGAGTGGATTGCTGCTAGGATGAAAACATGTATTTTGAAGTGGGAGGATTGGATTAGTGGTTCGATTGTTTCAAACATGTTTTATGTTAGAGCGGCAGATCACACCTAGCATCAAGTCGTTCTTTAGTTGTGGGTGTTTATTCTCTTTTAGTTTCTGTTTGTGATTATTTGTAAGTTATGTCCTTTTTTTTTATTTTTATTATTATTTTTTTTTCTTCCTTTTATTCCTTTTATTCCTTCGCTTTGTTGGTTCTTCTAACAGTCCATTCTATATCTTCTAGAGGGATTTTTTTTCTTTTGTAAGGTCGTTTTGTGTGGTAATAAAAAAGTTGCGGTTCTAAAAAAAATGCGTCTCATTAAGCAAATCTTACAATACTGACTTGCTCACCTCTAATATCATGTATATGTGATCTAACAGAACTATCAATTCTCAAAACTCTCAAGACACAATCATTCACTGATATTACCCCTTCTCATATGGTTATCAATGAAGATACGACCAATCGACAAGGATTTTTCAAAATTAGTAAAACCTTAGTTAAAAATGCAAACCATCTGCATAGGGCCGGTCTATGACAAAAATTTCTGTAAGCAAAGCCCAAAGGTTACGAGAACAATCGATATATTACAAAGCTGGGCCAGATCATTCCAGCCAATTAAGGATCTTACAGGGTTTCATGGGCACCGTCTCATGTGGGTACAATATCTTTAATCGTAGGGTGCCATAAATTAAGCATATCACATGGGTTACCCCTATCATCCCATTTGCCTCCAAATATATGTTGATGTAAGTTTTACAGAACATAACAAAAATGATATATTTGCTTACGGACTTACCTAAGAAAAGTAGAGACAAAAGCTTATAACTCACTCGGACTTGTCACATTTGAAATGGTAAATTCAGCTTTTTTACTCTTAAGTAAATTAAAAATAATAATAATAATAATTTTACTTAAACATATACATATTTTTGAAGATGCATGTATGGAGGCTAGAAGCATTGTCAGAAAGAATGTGAGAAAAGTAATTTTACAATAAAAATGTGTAGTTCCAGATATTCTGCGTAATCGGAGAAACGGGCGACGACTGATTGCCTTCAGAATGCCATGACAGTAAACTATAAGGCGATATATTAGGCTTAGCCCAACTGTAATATAAACAAGGTCCTATAAAATTGCAGTATCCATAATCAAAAAGACTTGCAGTCTTGCTCCCAGCCAAGTGGTTCTGAGTTCAAGTCTCGGCAGACACATGTTAATTATATATTTGTGGTGTATATAGTCTGATATTAGTAATTTAAGTCTCAACAGTCGTTCAAAAAAAAATGAAAAATAAAAAAATAAATAAAAAATAAGTCTCAACAGACCGCATATGGACATTTTGCCTAGTTCATTACTCAGATTCTCAGAATGAAAAGGTTTTGTGTCATTGTGTGTATGCAATCTGGAATCTTTTACAAAAAGAAAGCTAATTAAACATTGGGAGGTTTATACTTTACTCTTTACCTAAATTGTGTTCATGCTCTTGTTAATTTTTTTATACTTCATTAAAATGTACTTTTCGTAATGTTTCAAATCGGCTTTTCTCCTAAACACAAGGAAATGAAGGAATTGAAGTGGATGCGGACTGTGGAACAATATGGAGATGGTTTGATACCCAAAAATATACACTGCAGGCCATGCTCCCAAAGTCAATCATCTATTACATTTACATACACTTCCAAAAAATAATAACTAAAACTTGAGCCTCCACAAATGCTCGAACAAGAAGACAATCACTTCGCAAGCTCCTTACAAATGAGATACCGAAAACCAAAATTATGAGGAACATATTCAATCATCTTGCGTGATTTTGCCGGCTNACGTAGGAGATGCAATCCCATGATTTGCAAGAGGCGGGTCAGCTAGTTTACAATATATAGCTGACATACACTTGACAATATCCTCTGAGAGCTTGTTTGGTGTTTCAGGAACATGATCACAAATTCTAGTACCAAGATGCTCCGCTAGACTAATTACACCCGAAGAATTATTCTGTGAATACTGCATAAAAACCATACAGAATACGGATTCAATAATAACACTCATATCTTATTTACAGCATTCTATGGATAATAGACGTGACTATACCTCCGTCATAGATAGTGGCTGTGAATGGCAAGCACGTAACGCTTTACCAAGAGTCTCTGTAGGAGTTTCAGTTGATATCATTGAATGCTGAGATAGTGACGAGTGACATCGATGAACGCTATAATCCTCTTCGCTTATGCCTACATCATCTGGTTTTAAAGAGATATCAGCCCTGCAAGTTTCGAGATACTTGCCTCTTGGAGTCATTAATGGCGATTTTACTGACTCATCATTTCTCAATGGAGATGGGCACGAAATTTGTTGGTCAAACGCTTTACGGTATAACGACAGAAGATACTGCTCTAAATGTGAAACTTCATACTCCAAAACCGCAATGTCCTTAATCAGCTCTGTTGCAGGCTGCGATTATTCACAAAAAAATGAACAAAATATTCCACTGTGTATATAAAGTTATTCAGGATCTATATAAGATTACCTTTGGGATAGAAGCTTGATTAGTAATCTCAAGGGAAGACGATTTATAGCCCAATGCTCGTTCTAACGCGCCACGAACAGCAACTTGGTCTTGTAATCTTTTCTCTAGCTGCAATATCTGATTGACAAAAATACCAACTTCTTATACATCATAAAAAGTCATAAAAACATAAGATTCGTCGATTCCTGAAAATTTGAGGTCGATTGTACCTCGCTTCTTAACGAACTCTGGATTTCATCACTAGGCAAGTTACTACTCTCCTCCATATTCTGCTATATTAAACATGTCAAAACTTTATGCTAAAATATTAAATTTACTAACTAAATCAGTAAAATTTAAGCTTAGCCAAGTGGACTTACCATCTTATTTCGGTTAGAACTTTCGAGATAATCTTCTTCAATTCCACTCTTGCTTGGTAAGCTGCCATTGACAAAAAGGTATAAACACACACACAAAAAAACCATTTCTGAACATAACCAAAACTAAATAATTAATCTTAAACTACCACAAACTAGCAAAATACTTAAACATATTCACATGACTAAACCTTATGCCAAGATCCAAGATGTCACATAAACTTCTCATTTTTCTCACCAGAATATAAACTAATCTCTTGAGTACTAACAAAGTCAAATAATTGTAATTTACCATAGTTAACCAAAAACCATCAAACTTTAACTAGTATAACCAACTTCAGACTCCATTACCATGAAACCAATCAATGTCACACACCAAATATGAAAATAAATGAACATTGTTAAAATAAGAAATATGGTAGATACCTTTTAGAACATATGTAGCTACTAGTTGCTACTCCAACTTCATCCATGTCACACACAAAAACACCTCAACAAATACCACTACTAAAACTTTAACAAAATTTGACTAGGAAAAAAGTACCCCAAGATTTGATATTAACAGACCCACAAGCTAAAATGATGAAATGGGTACTTAAGAATCATGGGTCAAAGGTCAAAACCCCATTTTTTTTTGTGTTGCATTGCAGACAATGATGTAAGCTAAACGGTGTAGTGAACAGCTAGCTATAAGTCAGTTTAAGTGTTCACGGGTTTAAGGAGTTATAACTCTTGTATACAATGTGTTTAGAAATCATTGTAAGTACTGTAGTTAACTTTTAGCAGAAAGAAGTAAAAAATGTTGAGTGGAAGAACAAGAAAAAAATGTCAAAGAAAGAAAGGGAGTTAAATATATAAATAAGTGAAGTGGATCAAATCAAGGAGGGTGATGAATTTAATAAATGTGGATTCTGGGATTTAATAATGTAAAGGTTAGTTGAATTCAATAATTATAAACTCGTGGTAAGTGAGATTGTTATATATTTTTTTTTTTTTTTTTTTTGGCAAATGAGATAAAATCTTGACTATATCGTTTTTATTTTTATTTTTGCAAGATCAGAATCGTAGAATTAGATCAACACTGAAAGATCTTATTCAAATATTCAAATGTTTTGCATGTCTGATAATTCGTATTAAAAGCTAAGTATATAGCAAATGAAGAAAGAAGGGTTATCAAAAGTTATAGTAATGTGAAAATGCAACACGTAAAGTCTAAGGCCTCGTTTGTTTTTTCAAAAGAAGCTCTTATTGCCTCTTTTCACTTATTTCCTCTGCAGGCGCGCAGAGGAACATGTTTGTTTTTTTTCAGACAAAAGAGCTTTTTTCCTCTTCTTTCCTCTTCAAAAATTCAGACATCTACTTTCTCTTCTTACCTCTTCTTTCACTTCTCACCTATTCTTTTACAAACCCTACATCTCTTTCTCAATATCAGTTTTTATACCTTTTCGTTTATTTATTTACGTTTTAGTATGTTTTTTTTACGTTTTGGTCTGTTTTTTACGTTTTTGTTCGTATTTTACATTTTAATCCGTTTTTTATGTTTTGACCATTTTTTACGTTTTCGTCTGTTTTTTTACGGTTTCACCCGTTTTTAACGTTTTCGTCTGTTTTTTTACGATTTCGTCCGTTTTTTTACATTTCCGTCCGTTTTTTTTTTACGTCTTCGTCCGTTTTTTACGTTTTCGCCTGTTTTTTTACGTTTTTGGCCGTTTGTTTACGCGTTTGTCTGTTTTTTATGTTTTCGTCTATCTTTTATACGTTTTTGCCCGTTTTTTACGTTTTCGTCCATTTTTAAACGTTTTCGCCCGTTTTTTTACATATTCGCCCGGTTTTTACGTTTTCGCCCGTCTTTTTACGTTTTCGTCCATTTTTTACGTCTTCGTCTATTTTTTTTTACCATTTCATCCGTTTTTTTACGTTTCACCCATTTTTTTAAGTTTTGGCCATTTGTTTACGTTTTCGTCTGTTTTTTTTACGTTTTCGTGTATTTTTTAACGTTTTCGTCTATTTTTTAACGTTTTCGCCCGTTTTTTTACGTTTTAATTTGTTTTTTTAACGTTTTTGACCGTTTTTTTACGTTATCGTTTTATTTCCTTACGTTTTTTTTCTTTTTTATTACGTTTTCTTACGTAGGATAACTTAAGACAACGTACGATAACGTAAAAAAGTACAAAAACTTACAAAATCATATGAAAATAGAAGAAAACGTAAAAAATGGACAAAACGTAAAAACCAGACGAAAACGTAAAAAACGTACGAAAACCTAAAAAACAGACAAAAACGTAAAAAAAACGGTTGAAAACATAAAAAACGGACGAATACGTAACAAAACAGACGAAATTATAAAAAAGCAAACACTGCTAAGGCAATGTGGGAACATGTTCATCTCTTAATGGAAGGAACTCAGTTGAATCAGGAGGACATGGAGTCAAAACTTTACATGGAATACACACATTTCATGATTGAGCCAATGGAATCACTTGAGTCATACTATCACCGCTTCACTAACATCATTAATGACCTCGNTTTTACGGTTTCACCCGTTTTTAACGTTTTCGTCTGTTTTTTTACGATTTCGTCCGTTTTTTTACGTTTCCGTCCGTTTTTTTACGTTTTCGTCCGTTTTTTACGTTTTCGCCTGTTTTTTTACGTTTTTGGCCGTTTGTTTACGCGTTTGTCTGTTTTTTATGTTTTCGTCTATCTTTTATACGTTTTTACCCGTTTTTTTACGTTTTCGCCAATTTTTTTACGTTTTCATCAATTTTTAAATGTTTTCGCCCGTTTTTTTTTACATATTCACCCGGTTTTTACGTTTTCGCCCGTCTTTTTACGTTTTCGTCCATTTTTTACGTTTTCGTCTGTTTTTTTTACCATTTCATCCGTTTTTTTACGTTTCACCCATTTTTTTAAGTTTTGGCCATTTGTTTACGTTTTCGTCTGTTTTTTTTACGTTTTCGTCTATTTTTTAACGTTTTCGTCTATTTTTTAACGTTTTCGCCCGTTTTTTTACGGTTTAATCTGTTTTTTAACGTTTTTGACCATTTTTTTACGTTATCGTTTTATTTCCTTATTTTTTTTCTTTTTTATTACGTTTTCTTACGTAGGATAACTTAAGAAAACGTACGATAACGTAAAAAAGTACAAAAACTTACAAAATCATATGAAAATAGAAGAAAACGTAAAAAATGGACAAAACGTAAAAACCAGACGAAAACGTAAAAAACGTACGAAAACCTAAAAAAACAGACAAAAACGTAAAAAAACGGTTGAAAACGTAAAAAACGGACGAATACGTAACAAAACAGACGAAATCATAAAAAAGCAAACGAAGATGTAAAAAACAAACGAAAATGTAAAAAGAAGGACAAAAATCTTAAAAACGGACAAAAAAGTAAAAGAAGGTCGAAAACGTAAATCAGCATATCAAAACATAAAAAATAGACAAAAACGTAAAACAACAGACGAAAACGTAAAAAACATATGAGACGTAGGAAACGCCCAAAAACGTAAAAAACGGTAACAAACGGACGAAAACGTAAAAAAACTTTTGAAAAAAAAAAGAAAAGAAAAAAAGTACTTCAATAGCACAAAAGATACTAGTGAAAAAAAAAAAGAAAAAAAACAACAAAGGAAAAAAAAGGAAAGAAGTACTTCAATAGCGCAAAAAACAAATGGTCTTCTTCATGCAGATGAAGAGCTTTAGATGTACCTCTTCTTCTGCAGACATGGTTTGCAGATGAAGAGGTAAAAGCTCTGGAAAAACAAACGACACCTAAGATACTAAAATATTTTGGATATTTTATTCTAAACATCTACTCCCTCCGTCTCAATTTATTTGTCCCCTTTTGACTTTTTAAGTCATTCTTTATAACTTTGACCTTAAATTCTTTTGTTTTATTTTATATAATACTTGATAAAAATTATACCCAATAAAAATACATGTAAAATACAATCCATTCATATAATTTGCATCAAGTATCATATAACACATAAGAAAATAGTTATGGTCAAAGTTGTAAAAGAAAGAATTTAAAAGTCAAAAGTGGACAAATAAATTGGGACGGAGGGAGTATATATTTTACCTTTATAAAACATTTATAATTATGCACGCTTATTTTACTGTTTTACATTAACAATATTCATTCATTTATTGTTTATTAGTCAGTTAATTAAGGTGAAGTATGATCGAATTGGATCAAGATCTTACGATCGTATGATTAGATCGAAATCTTACTCAACATCTTATGCTTTTTAAGATAATATGAAAGATTGACTCATTTTGCTTAGTGAGATCGTAAAACCAGAAAATTTGTAAAAAAAAAAATAATAGTATCTAATACAGTATTTGGTTGTGACAACAAATTTTGGTTTGTAAACAATGAGGGCAG
>LBNU01038324.1:21997-40716 GCA_014162995.1 Artemisia annua | reverse complement strand
GTTAGGCGCGCCTGGCGACACAGTGTTGTCCACGATGGGTGCCGTTTGATGGGGGTATTGAAGAGAGTGCGCTGAAGTTCTTCAGTGCTTGGGACCACCGTAGTGGTCTGGGTGGTCCCTGCGGGCAATTCTACCATTGGAAGAATTAGGGTTGGGCCCGATGCTTGATGGCCAGGTACGCTGGTTGTTCCAGAGGCCTGCCTAGAGGTTGAATCTTGGTGATTCTTCCTCGTGGGGTCACCACGTGTTTTTTCCAACTGCGGAGTTCGCTGGCCTGAGTTTTTGTATTTCGTCATTCTAGTTCTTATTGTAGGGTCCCACGGATGGCGCCACTTGTTGATACAAAAGTTGGGCGTTCCTTATTTGGGTTCCTGTTCTCGTACCAATTAGATCTTAATGCTTGAGACCTGCGCACTAAGAAAGCAAACAAACACCGTTAGGCTTATCGTGGGATTGTCTCCCACGATTATCTTCCGACGTGAGAGTAAGTAATCGGTTTTAGGGTTGTATTGAAGAGTTAGGGTTGTAAATCGTACCTTTGACGAGAGCCATGATGCCCTATATATATACACACGAATCCTTATCAGTTTCGTGTTCCTCACTTTTCGGCGTGTCCGCCTATATCGGATATTTGATATATATCCCATAAATAGGAGATATCCGATATCAAAATCCATAATAACTTTGGGTTTGGGCCTTTGTGGGCCCAGACCGTTATCATAATAGCCCACACATGGTGGGCTTAAGTATTAGTAACGTCTAATATTCGGGTTCGTGACCCGAATACAGACTATACGTCATCACAGATATGTAGTTGTTAACATTAAGAGAGAAAAAAAAAAGTGGTCGTCATAAACTCTGCACCTTGATCTGATGAAAGACATGTAAAACATCTGCATATGCATATTTACAGTACTAAATTT
Source organism: Artemisia annua (assembly GCA_014162995.1). Taxonomy (NCBI): domain Eukaryota; kingdom Viridiplantae; phylum Streptophyta; class Magnoliopsida; order Asterales; family Asteraceae; genus Artemisia; species Artemisia annua. Next base: position 39,793 of record LBNU01038324.1, on the reverse strand, counting down.
TAAACAAATGCTTGAATCCTTCATTCTGTATGCAAACACAATGGTGGAACAAATTGAGCCTTTCATCTTCTTGTTTGCTCTGTTAGTAATCCTATTGCATTGTATGTTTTTCTTCTTAATACATGAAACTTATAATAAGCGTGTCGTGATCTCGTCTAATGTGAATATGATAGTTACTTGCATAAACTTTTTTATGGCAATAATCATTCTATGTTGCCAAATAAAATGCCGACGTCTTTCTACACTGATATTCTAATATATGGTACACAAGCATAAATTCTTTAGTAGTCTTAATTCATGGACTTTTAGGACAACTGGTAAATTACCAAACATTTGTATTGGTTTTTGACATACACTAAAATGAACAGTGCTACATTATTTGTGAAAATACTGAATACACAGATGTTAAGTTTAACTAAAAGTCTAAAACATATGTGACATTATACTTGGACTCATGGTTTGAGGGGTGTTTGGTATATATCTTACTTTAGGTTTGCTGATTTGCTATAAAATATGCATATATGTATTTAAAATTCCATAGGTCACATGCAAATAAAGAAATGCATATGTGGATGTGTGAATATTAATGTTTGGTAAGTGAATGTGATGTATGGATCCCACAACCTTCCTCTACTTCAATTCCCTTGCACCTTCACTTTCATCTTCACTTCATATAATCTTCCATCTATAACTTATTTCCAACCCATTACACACTCAATGCCATGACATCCATCTTAAAAACATTCCAAAACCAAAACACTCTACCAGTTTCGCAAACTACACCAGACTCAAAACCATCTGCAGCACCTGCAGGAATGCTGCGACGCAGGCTATCATTTGATCAGATCCAACCACCCACAATCTCAGAAACTACTGCATGGGCTTTACGTAGTTCCAAGTCAGTATCTTCAATGGGAGGATCAGCAACTACTTCTGTTAGAAACTGGTGGGCTTCTGGCTGGGCTTGGATACTGTCCAGGAAACCAGTTTTCGCGCAGGATCTAGAAATGAACCAAGAAGAAACTTCCGTTCTTGGTTGTCATAATAAAGGCAGCTGGAGACATGTTTTATATAAGTTTAGATCCGAAATAAGGAAGCTGATTGGATCTGATCAAGGTGGACTTCCTCAAACTATTCGTCCTACTTCTTACAGTTCCACTGTTTGAGCATATAAATTTATAAGGTTGGTTGGTTAAAAAGTGAAATACATTTTCAGCTACAAGTTTCTGAAACTGAGTCTCATGTTCTTCTGTTGTGTTTGTGTAATGTTCCATATTTTTGTTTCTTACATGTAAGAAGTTATAAGTGTCCATTGGTTGAATCTATAGAAATATGTTGTAAAAAACAGCATCCATTGGTTCTTACAACCATTTTTTTCAGAACAGTTTATTTCATTCATATAATCAATCAAGTTGTGTTTTGCTTTTTGGAATGTGCTTATTATGATCATTATTAGTATATAAAATAAGTGGTACAAAAAGAATTTACAGAGGGAGGTGGAGGAATCTATTGGTAGGCATGAGATGGAAGCAAGCCCATGTTACATTCTCCTTCCACAATAAAGATTCTTGATATGTTCCATAGTTTATAGTATATTTACTACTAATATAAGTTTATGTTTATATGTAAAAAGAAAGAAAAAGAGCCTCTAATTTTTTAAAGGTGTCGGTGGAAGATAGGAAAGCCAATCATTTAATGCCACAAAAAAACAAGTGATTTTGTTTGTCCATTTTTAAATAATGTCTAAATCATGGATCAAATGGGATGTACTTTTCAAGCCAGCAGATTGATAATTAAATTGCTATTGAAAATAGTTGATGAATCTCTTTCAACTGAAATTTGTTCATAAATCACTTTTCTACTTAAACAAAACAAAATGTAAATCATTCCACAAGATACAATTAATTTAACAAGAAGAAAATGAAGAAATGATTACATCATTTGAGTATGAATTATAAGGCCCTTGGAGAATCTCGAGCCCTTGGTGAATCTCTCATGCTAATATTCACACTATTCCTCATCGTCCGTCTACCAACTCCTGCATTTTCTTTTGTCATCATGGCCACGAATTCCCCGTAATCAATCCTCCCATCCTGAAAGTTAACCACATAAAACAACGTTAAAAACAAACATTGTGCAGATGATACATATTTGAAAATGCTATATNAACACCATTTTCACATATCCAAGGATGACCTGCACGTTTTTTATAAAGAAAATTTCCATATATCCTTCTATTATTTTGATCACCAAAACATGTATAGTGTAATAGATTTGCATAGTTACATGCCATTAACAGTTTGTATAACATAATTAAAATTACTCTTTGTGGTTTTAGAAGTTGAAATGTAGCCATAATAGACTCGAAATAAGATGTGAACTTGCTACTAGTCAGTCAAGCAGCTTGTGTAGCATTAGACTTAACCTACTGCTTTATTGGACATTTATTGCCAAAAATCTCCCCATTAACAAATTTAGACACACTAATATGTAGTCATTGTTAAACTGAATTCATTCGGATGCAATGCTTGAAGTAACATATCTTTAGACGCACAACAAATACTCAATATGATCCTAACGGGTAAGAGAGCATACAGAGAACTTTATGAGCAGTTAAGCGATCTGAAGGCCGAGAAGTTAACATCTTCATAATAAGATCTTTTGCACTGTCAGATATAAGGGGCCACGGGTCTGACTCAAAGTCTATATTTCCCTTCAAAACTGCATCAAATATCCCTTGCTGTGTTTCTGCACAAATAGTTACACAATCATTCAGAAAAATTGTTAGAACGAAATACATTGCACAGAGAAAAGTGATCATTAGGTATAGTCTATAACTCATACCGGCCCAAAATGGAGGTACACCGCTTAAAAGTATGTAAAGTATCACCCCAGCTGTCCATACATCGGCTTCTGGCCCATAATGTTTCAACAACACCTCAGGAGCAACATAATATGGACTTCCAACCACATCTGAGAAAATTTGTCCTGAACACAAAACAATAGATAAATAAAAAGAAACACATGTGAATACTTGATTATTGATACTGGTTGTCCATTATGAAAGCTACCTGGTTTGAAGAAAATCGATAGTCCAAAATCAATAGCTTTGAGCGAAAAATCATCATCCTTATTAACCAACAAGAAATTCTCAGGCTTTAAATCTCGATGCATAACACCAAGTGAATGGCAAGCTTGAACAACACCAACAATAATCTTTATCAACTCAGCTGCCTTCCTTTCGCTATAATTCCCCTTTTGAATAATCCTATCAAACAATTCTCCACCATTGCAAAGCTCCATGACAATATGAACATACAAAGGATCCTCATAAGCACCTTTTATGGTCACAATATTCGAATGCCCCGCCAAATGATGCATGATTTGAATCTCCCTCCTGACGTCCTCCACATCCTCTTTGGAAATCAACTTCCTTTTAGAAATCGATTTGCAAGCAAAATCTATACCAGTGGAATTCTCGGTGCATAAATAAGTAGTACCAAATTGACCTTGGCCTAGTTTTTGACCCAACGTGTAATGATCACGAATATTTGCTGTTTTATGTCCAATGACATAGAATGCTTGGTTACTTCCATGGCGGTTCATTGCGTCGTCTTGATTGGGTACAACTTGAGGCTTGGGACCGGGATTTACGTTCTTTAATGGTTCTTGGGCTATAAAGTGTTGTGGGTTCGAGTTTTTGACTTTATTGGAAGAAGGTTCTTCTTTCTTGACACTTGATCGTTTTTCGGGTTGATTAAAGCTCTTAACGTCTTTACTTCCAAATGATCCGCGACATGTATTGCCCATAAACAACACCAAAACTCCTTTAAAAGATATAAACCAAAAGCCTTTTCCTCATTTATTAAATTTATCTGCAAAAATATGTCATTTCCAACCAATCAGCCCCACAACATTATCATATCACAATGTCAACAATCATAAAAAAAACAATACACTATACTTTTGTGCATATGCATGAACCTTAAAAAGTTATATGCAAGAAAAACAATATTATTTACAAATATAGAAAGTGACAGAAACTTATGACAGATCAGACCAATAACAATCATGAACATATCAAAACTGCTTCATATATTAAAACATAAAGACAAAAGCCAAATGAACAATTATAGAAAGAGACAAAAAAAGACATGAAAATATGAAATCTGGTGATATGAGACAAGCCCACATGGGAAATCCTAATAACATAAAATTTTTAAGGATGAATGTACATACATATGTTTTTGTGTGGATCTGGAATGAAGGTGATCAAGAACAAATGATGGTTGAAAAAGTTATGTTTAACAATTTTTATAGGCTTTTTGGAGCCTTAATATTTTTTTGATATGAAAAATGGGTTGTAACTGTTGTTGTTGACAAAAAAAGTTATTGGATCAAATGATGGGTGCTTCGTGCTGACCATCTCACAACACACTTTGACTTTAGCCATATGTTTTTTATAAATATAAAAATTTATAAAAAAGACTTTTTCTTAGAGTACGTACAAATTTCGCCTTTGAAGTATTCGTAACTTTCACTTTTAGTTGCAACCACGATTATAAAAAATACTCGTAGAAGAATATTGGAAAATTTCATATTTTAAAAGAAACAAGTAGTTAATAAAAATAATGGAGAATGACTCTTAATCCTTATCTGTAATCTGGTTGTGTAATATACAAGGTTTTCACGAATGATTCTCGAACTTGTGATGTCATTGTAGCTTATAAATATATCATGGCTCGACGAATAGTTGTCTAAACTATCGTCTAAAAAATATTCAAGAAACGCCGATATGTTTCATACGGTGTATAGGTGACTGGGTGTGCATATATTAAGTTGCCAAACACATCTAGTTAAATTTTCCTATGGCTTTTTTAGCAGTTACTATATTGTACATCAGCGGAAGCAGAAGTTGTCGTATTGGAGGAATTATAGAAATTTTGCTGTTGTTAAATAGAACTAAAGGTAAAGGTTAACACAGTCAGAGGGATGGTTAATTCTAATATCCAAAATGCTGGAGGTTGCGGGTTTGAGCCTCTTTTGCTGCAATAACTTATCTATTGGGCTGAGGAATTACAGAAAACTTTGTTGATAAATATAAAACTAAAGTAAAATATAATTAAATACATGTTAGAGTGAATGGTTGACGCATATCCAAATATTTGACAGGTTAGGAGTTCGAAACCTTTCTTCTCTATCTGTATTGTTTTTTTACTTTGATTTTACACTATTCGACTGTTATGTATCATTAAAAAGTGACATTATACTTGTCTTCTCGCTATCACCGCTAACTACCACTAAGTGGCGTTATTCTTATCTTCTCGCTATTACCGCTAACTACCAGTGGCCATCATTGCTTTCTCGCTCTCTTAAACCGTCGCATCGCGCTAGTAACTTGCTAGTGTTATTAAAGATTGATTCAACAAAAAATGTTGATGAAGTTATGTAACAGAATAGTATATATTAATTCTTCACTAAAAAAACAGAAAAAGCAAGTGTTGGTAAGTCAATCAAACCCTTTTTGACCCGAAACTGGTTTGGACTTGTTATCCCACCCGCCATTCTTTTCACCTCTAATACAATGATTACAAACCATGAAACCCCTTGGCTTCTTAGTAAGAGAAGTGAACCACAGGTTCATCAGTGGTTCTCAGTTTCAATCCAAAATTATATCAAGACAAACGTGGATCGCCATTTTCTTACAATTTCAAACCAAACCAGCAAATGAGATCGGAATGCTATTTTCTTTATTGGATTACACTCTATAAGGATAATGTAAAACTTTCTGATTTTTCTAATCGTTTCATTTCAACTATAACTACAAGTATCTGAACAAGACAAAAACACCTATCTTCAATACAAATTGTTGTTTTGACTGGCAAACGCACCCATCAAATCCGTGATTCAAAATGGAATTTTGATGTACCATGGCCATCACATATAATCGTTTCTACTTCCGGTGCTTCTTAACTGGTATTAGATGCTTCATGCAGCTCCTTCTATACTTCTGCTAAGTCCTCCACTCGTAGGCCTATAACGTTTACATAACATACAAAGTCTTAGCTTACCTTCATTAGTTAATTCAGTGGTTATGGACACTTGTAAAGAACATGAGACTTACAGTCCATTTAGCACTTTAATAGTATCATAGAAAAACCATTGCAATGTCACAACAGGTCCCACGAGCGCAACGCGTATTGGAAGACTTCTGGTGAACAAATTCATCAACCCAATATTCTTTGCAACCTGGAAATATCACCCCTATTATTATTTACATCACCTAATAGCACATCTGTTATCAAGTTAAACAAGGATCATACCTGCATCACTGTGTTAGCCTTTTTGTTATATAAAGATGACACTATGTTATCGGCTGGATTTGAAACTACAATACCCACAGCCCCAGCCGTATACCCTGCTAAACACGTCACCCCTAACTGTTGAGTCCTCGAGCATTCTTCTTTTCTCCTTTGAACAAATTTTCGGTAAATAAGTTCCACTGAATGTTCAAATGTTGTAAACATAACCATCGAGACTGTCACAACCACAATTTCAAGACACATTAGATTTGAATAAAATGGTGCCAAAATTGCTAAACATACTGTATATTCTAATTCACATGCACATGCTACGTAGGCAACGGAATATTACATGGAAGATTACGTCCCCAAAGCGGAAGGAGTCCTTTATAAAAGCTGCAATTGTTTATTAAAAAAAAATTGTTATTTGAAAAATACACTTCTAGAACTTACAAACAACAACTGAGGGGAAAATAATTCACTTATTTATTCGTAAGTTGCAAGTAATATATACCCAGAAATTCCTTCCCGTGCATATAGTTTTGGGAAGCCATCAGACAAGCCCTTTGCAAAATTGGGCTGTGTTTGGACACGAACTTTGACAGCTTCAAATGGACAAAGAGCAATATCAGCAAATACTTGAGCAGATGCACTGCTGAGAAAAAACACGACACTCTGTCTTTCACCCGCAAGCACATCCGTGTAACGTCTTTTAAAGAATTCATATAGACCAAACTTGAATCCACCTTGAACACCGTACCCAAATAATTTTCCAGACCAACCTCTCCACAACGAAGATGGACCTTCTTCTTTCCACAATATATTCAGACCTGAAGCAATACTGTGAAACTTTATAGGATTCACCTGAAGTAATGGAAATGAAACAAATCATTAAGTCGCATAAGTACCCATGATCAACATAATAGGGAATAACTTGAAAAAAATTACCAAATAGTTTTATGCTACAACGTCACCTACATATTCGTTAACAAACTTCTCTTAGAGAGTGTTTGGATTTGAGTTTTGAGAGTGGTTATCTGACTATTAGATTTCTAGTTACTGATAAACACCTTCTAGTGTTTGGATACACTGAAACTGCCACGGATATTCTTATTATTTAGAGGGTCTAATAATCAGTTTAGGAATAGCTGTAACAAAACTAATTTGATTATGTGATTAATTATGAGTCAATTTAAATGTAAATTCTTAAATGATACACAATTTTCATATCACATCATCAAGCCGCATAAGCACAACATTGACTATCTTCGACAGCCTATATTACTACAGTACAGTTCATCATCTTATTCTGATCATTCTATACATCACATAAATTCTTTAGAAAAGCTAAACAAAACAACACCATTTTATTATAACCCAATCCCGCCCGAGCAGGGTATGGGAAGCGTAGGATGTAGACGGTCATACAGAAAGACCTAGGGCAAGAACGTGTGTTACCCAAAATAATTGTCATCAAGCCAAATTGGGCTATAAATTCATGCCAACAAAAGCATACTACAAATACTAGTAGAACAAAATATACCAAAGATGTCATTATCAAAAATTCATCAAACCATTTCCAAATACAGACTTCAAATCAGGGGCGGAGCCAGAAAGTAATGATTCAGGGGGCAAACTTTGATAAGTTTTAGAAACTACTCTACAAATCCGTTCGTTAGGGGGCAAATTACAAAAATAGCCTGATACTTTTAAAAAAGTACACTACAATTTTTTTCACTAGGACACGTGCCCACCCTGCCCGCTCCTGTCTCCGCCTCTATATCACAATAATATAAAATTCATTTGCACAAATTACACAAAATCCATAAAAGGGTGTTTACAAATTTTAACCTGCATATTAACTTTCAAGACATCAAGAGGAGTAACAGCAAGATGAGTAGCTCCAGCACTTAACATCCCACCAGCAGTACATATTCCATAATAATGTAACCCACCATCCACCCTTCTAAACTCACCCATTTTCACTTTTCAAACTAAACCCATTTCTATAAATCCTCCAAAAAATAAAGTCTAATGATCAAAATAATGTTGTTGTTTTTTTATGTTAGGGTTTATGTTAGAAAAAGTGAAGGGTTTAATGAAGGGGATGTTTTTGTTTTTTTAATGAAGGGAGAAGATCCACGTATGAAGTGACAAATACAAGGCCAATAAGGAAAAGTGACACGTGAATGAAAAGTCTAAGGCATTCAACTTTATTTTGCTCCAATTTCGTGGGAATTAGATGCGACTAGTTTTGATCGTGACGTTATACATATTCTTCTAGAAAGTGAAACCGTTGGAACCGGGCTGAAATGAAATATGTACCCTTGGTAAAAATAGGCAATCAATTGAGGTGTTTGGTAAGTACTCGTAATTAGTATGAGTTTTGTTGGGTAAGTAGACAAACTAGGCTTTAAGCTAACACTATTGAAAGGTCGAGTTTCGGATGAGAGTTATTTTATGCAAAATGGTTAATAAGGCTTGTTTGTTAAATTTTTTTTATTAAGTCCTGTTTAATTAAGAGATAACTTAATGCAGACAAACTCAGTTTTATTACTTAATATTTTCAGTCATCTTTCTCTATTAAGTCACAAACAAACAGTTTTCATATGACTTAATTAATTCGGTTTTTTCCATATTAAGTCAATTAAGTCAAAATCAAACACCCCCTAAGTCTTCTTTTATCACGCGGTACTTTGTTTTATAACACTTAACTTTAACAATAATAAAATAAATAAATAAAGAACACCGAAAGCAAAAGTCTTACATAAACCAACGGTTTGTGGAGGACCATATAACCGTAAAAAAGTACATGAACTCTACATTTAAAGATTAACAAAGACTAGATAATTACAATCTACTACCCACTTTTCTTATTTTAATGTTATATAACAAGACTTATTGTAAAGAGAGATGATTTGCATACTCCAATAATTGATTGACACACTCTAATTTAGAGTGTGTTCTCATTTATACTCTCACTATCACTTTACTAATTTTCACCCCTGCAAGAGTATAAATGTCTAGAGACACTAAATTTGAGTGTGTCAATCAATTTGAGGAGTGTGCAAATCACTTCCCTATTGTAAATGACTTAAAACTAGATTAACAACACCCCCACCAAAAAAAAAAAAAAAAAAAAAAAAAAAAAAAAAAAAAAAAAAAAAAAAAAAANTATATTTGTATAAAAAAACTAAAACTTTTTCTTAGTGTAAATATAAAATTTTTTATTTTTAAAATTTTTTTGATGCTAAAATCTATATAATTAAATGAAAAAAGTTATAAATTATGTAACTCTCATTTTTCGGGTTAACCTAAAAACCAAACAGAATTCAGATTCGATTTTTGATTCGATTTAATCCAAGTCAAATTCGGTACTGTTCGATTTTCGGTTATACCACGAAAAAATTTAACGAATAAACCAAACCGATGAACACCATAACTCGAATAACCATTGTTCCTGGGCGGGATAAAATGATAAATCGAATAACAGGCCAATCTTTTATATAATAAAAGAATTACATCATTTTGGAGTTTTTTTAATAAAACAATCTTAGTGGAAAAAAAATTGGACCAATAGGAATGCTCGATTTTGACACATAGGCGAAATCGAGCAATATGATTGGCAAATAAAAAATCAAAATTGAATTGATTTTGGTCAAACTTTAATAAATTTGGTGGAGAATTGATTAATGAAAAAAAACATAAAAATATAGGTGTCAAATTTATGAAAATAAAAACTTAAAAAAAGATGAGGTAATTAATAAAACATTAGTGGTTGAATTTTAAATATATTATATGGACTTAAGTGTAAAATTATAAATCTCCATGTTTTTTTTTGATAACTTTAAATAATAAACAAATAACCCTTTACACTTTATAATATGAACTTTGTTTACAATTACATGAGTATTAGTATTGGTTTGAGACTTCCATCCATTAAACTTACAAAAATTTATAAATGTACGAATTAGTCTTAATATACGTTAAATACTTTTAAAATAAATATTAGTTTTAAACTTTAATCTATTAAAATATCTTTTTACTATGTATGTTAAATATAAATAAGAACTCATGTTATCATATTTAAAAGTTTAATCGATACGTACACCGGTTTGAATATTAAATACAGTTAAATTATTATTAACGGTAATATAAATATCAAATGGTAAGTACGAGTTACTGTAATATAAAAATAAATATACGCGATTGTACTTATAACGACTCATGTAATTATTATTTAAAATTTATATACGGATATCCGGAAAAACATTTTTAAAAAACTTTACGGAGTGTATTTTAATTCCATCAATGCTCATTATATGCTACTAAACTCGCACATTTTGTACAACATGATATCAATAGTTAAAGTTAAACAACAATATCAACCTCAACATTAACATCTATGTCAGCTAAACAGAGTTAAATCTTTCATCCAATGAAAATTTTACAAAATATTAATTGATATTAATACATAATGAAAAACTCATGCATACTTATTAGTTGTACTTATATCATAATTTTCACGGGTAAATTCTTATATATCCATATAGTAAACAAAAAATTTAAAATAAATTTGACTTATGTGTAAACTCATGTGATCAAAGAACCTTTGGACTAATAACATTATAAGGAGACACGCTCAAAAATCAAATACAAAGTCGATGCCACGGTATTACAATTTCTGCTAACTATTCTTCTTTTTCGCACATGTTGATACTCTAATGTTTTAAAAATATACATAAGATTTTCTGTTTTTAAACGATAATACTATATAATTAAATTTTTCTGGAAAAACCCGTACGTGCACAGGTATTATAAGTAGTTCTGCCTAACACAATGACAAAAGATGAGATTCCGCTTTTGGATTTTCAAACTAGTATATTACGATTTTAAACATTCAGATGGCTCAAGTTCGGCCTAAGTGAAATGGGCCTACATAGTATAAAATGAAGGCAAGGCCCAACTTATAGAGAATGCCGAATTCGTATGGTTATAACTTATAACCCAAGTGACTAGCTGGCTTGTGGCCCGAATATTGCTTTTTAATAGTGTAATCTGTAACTGTAAGTTTGTAACTCTGTAAGGCCTATCCCCGGAACAAGGGTGCGTTTCAGAAGTCCGGGACATCTATAAATTTTTGTGACCTAATTTTAAAAAAAAATTATTATCTTTGTAGTGTATTTGGTTATAAAAATTGTGATTTTCTTATATTGTTATTTAAAAGTTATTTGCACCTGGAATTGTTTTCTCCCGGATAACATTGTCCATGTAACTACAAAATGGGAACTTCTTCTTTGGTATTACTTAGTGATGTCTTTTATTGATCATCTAAGATTACATCCTCAAAATCCTTTTTTTTGGATGACTGCATTGTCATAACTTAACTTTATAGCAGATAAAATATTTATTTTGAAAATGATTAATATATCGGTGAGGAACCTAATAATATAGGCTGGTATATGGATTCTTGTTAAAAGAACTTCTTGTTTTTTTCAAATTGTATATCAATATCTGCATCAACTTTTATTAAATAGAAAGTTGAATAATAATAAAATCAGCTCACATGGGTGGTAAACATGTTATAGAAGTGCAACTGCATACAGAGTGCACTATGGTCAAAGAGTGGCCGTGTTTCTTTCTAAGTATCATTTTCTGTTATTATAAAGTAAGTTGCATATTACGTTAATTTAGATAATGAATTATGCCGTTCGGAAGGTTTTAGATATATGGATTTATAGTCATTATTGTAACTCAAAGAAGTATATGATATAGTGATATATTAACGGGATAATTCCAATTTTATGCCTAAAATCAAATTTAGCATCACGATTGAGTCAAGAATTATACAATTTCTAATTTTGGTCATGTGCGATATGTGCTACTGTGCGACTCCATATATTGACTGACATGTGGCACAATACATCTTTCATGTCAACTATTCACTAATCATTATGTGACCCCACTAGTATTTTGTTTTATCCGAACCAAGTGTGCGATTGGAGGCTGTGCTACTCGCAAGTTTGCGACTTACGACTGCAACATTCAGGTAGTAGAACCACCACTTATGGATAGGAGACCAGCCGCAAGACCTAAAAACAAAGACAGAATAAGATCTCAAGGAGAGGAGCCAAGACAAATATTCAGGTAGTAGAACCACTACTTATGGATAGGAGACCAGCCGGAAGACCTAAAAACAAAGACAGAATAAGATCTCAAGGAGATGAGCCAAGACAAATATCATGTGGTAGGTGCGGTGTAGTTGGACACAACCGAGCGACGTGCAAACAACCATTGATGAAACAAAAGCTATTTTTATTTATTTATTATAGTAATGTATTGCAAAACGACCATTGAGTATTTGATTTAACAAATTCTATTTGTGCAAAAGAGGGGTGGCAACTCATCAACTGGAGCAACACAAAGAAGTAGTGGAAGCTCACAAACTCAAAATGGAAGGCCTCAAAACCGACGTGTTACCTCACAAGGTTCAGAAAGATCAATGCCGTTTGGCTACAACCCGGTTAACTTGGCAGACCCTTAGGTTAACAAATGTACTAGTCAGTTAATGTCGAAGTAGTATGATGTTCTTGTTTGAAACATAATATGTTACGTTACCACTCGTTGCTCTTAATGTACCTGTTTCATATTACAATGTTTTCATTTTCCAGTTTAAAGTTAAAACAAACAAAAATAACCAGGAATGTAACCATATCATACATTAAGTACCAAAATGATTGGAGTAAAACCAATCTTTAGTCATGGTGACATTACATACCATCACATACCCGTTAAACTACCATCGTTACTATAACAAAACCACATACTAAGTTAACTTAAACAACAAGTGCCAATGTCTTAACATTACAACTTAGATAGGTAGCAAATGTAATCATTCCATAGTTCAAACATTCAAGGGCAGCATATCTTGTGCTTGAAATAGAAACGAATCAATGCCTCTCTGTAGGCCAGTGCTGTCTGAATTGAGTCATCCATAACCAGAGGGATCCCATAAGCCAACCTGTGTGGTAATTAGGATTATACATTTGGCATAAAATAGATTATGTAACGGCAAAGTAGATACACGGTAATGAAAGTATTGCTAACCTGTATAGAAAAATGCATAGAAAGATGCCGCAGTCACCAGAAACCCCACCCTGCTTCGGGATGTGAGTTACGTGTCGAAAATTGATACTGTAGCTAGTGGGGTCGATTCTTTCTTTTCAAAAACACATGTCTCCTTAAGGATAAAAGGAAGATTTTCCCTTAGACACCTCCTCATCTTGAAATACCACTCACGATATTCTACTTCATATGTTTCACCGCTGTCATAAAATACCACGTCCCCGGTTTGTATGTAAAACACGGCAAGAGACCAATGGGTGAAAGGTTCATTTATAGGGATGAAAACCTGAAATGTTTATACACAAACATGAATATAACCAATATCATAACGTTTTAAAAGGATTAAGGTTCGATTCAGATACATACCCGCTCAACATCAGCCCATGCACAGTCATACACTTCGTTAGTCGCATAAAATAGTGGCATAGAACCTTGAAGGAGAATTGTCAAGAAATAACAACTAACCATGCACCAATAGGCATTATTTGGTCTAGAGTGCCACATATACATCACCCAAAGATCTATGTGCTGTATGTCATTATAAAAAAAGTCAAAAACTATATATATATATATATATATATATATATATATATATATATATATATATATATATATATATATATATATATATATATATATATATATATATATATATATATATATATATATATAAACCGGCAAAAGAGTTATTTAAAAAGGACATTAAGTTGTTACTAAGTGTATATGTTTTACCTCGTCACGTAACCAACCCGAACTATTATTGTCAAGACCAGCTAGGCTATTCCAGAAAAGACGATCAACAACAATATCACTGCACCAAGGAAACTTACAACGAGGCGACCAAGAACTATTTAGAAATTCCTCAAAGTCACGATCAATTATAATTGTGTCAATACTATTGTGTCTCCTTTTGAGATCCTGCACATTTTAAGAATAATATATTTATTAAGGAATCATAGTATATTGTGGAACCGAATATGACATAATATAGCGTATAAGGCTTTAGGACATACCTCTTTCCAAGGTTTGACATCTCTACACATTGCAATCATAAAAGGATCACGAATATTCTTTTGACTTTTCAGTGTTTCCAATGTAGGAATAACATGTTTCGGAAGATCTTCCGTGATTGTCGGCCTCAAAACATATTTGTATTCCCTCTTCTTTGGTCCNCCGGCAAAACAGTTATTTAAAAAGGACATTAAGTTGTTACTAAGTGTATATGTTTTACCTCGTCACGTAACCAACCCGAACGATTATTGTAAAGACCAGCTAGGCTATTCCAGAAAAGACGATCAACAACAATATCACTGCACCAAGGAAACTTACAACGAGGCGACCAAGAACTATTTAGAAATTCCTCAAAGTCACGATCAATTATAATTGTGTCAATACTATTGTGTCTCCTTTTGAGATCCTGCACATTTTAAGAATAATATATTTATTAAGGAATCATAGTATATTGTGGAACCGAATATGACATAATATAGCGTATAAGGCTTTAGGACATACCTCTTTCCAAGGTTTGACATCTCTACACATTGCAATCATAAAAGGATCACGAATATTCTTTTGACTTTTCAGTGTTTCCAATGTAGGAATAACATGTTTCGGAAGATCTTCCGTGATTGTCGGCCTCAAAACATATTTGTATTCCCTCTTCTTTGGTCCAGAACGGTTTAAACCAAGTTTAATATGAGGCAGTTTCATCACCCCACTGTAACACCTGGTATTTTTCCTAAAACCTAATCCTAGCCAAACTTCTATTTTTAGAGCCAGAAATGTTTTAAAACTTTAAAGCATGTTAAATTGGATTTAAAGAGCGTGAGATATATTAGGAACGAGAATTTATTTGTAGACTAGCTCAGCACAACCTAGAAAAACTCGAATTTGTTTCATTTGCCAAATTATTTGATTTATTATGAGTTTGAGAAAAACTCTGAAGTTTATGCTTGATTTTATTGGAAAAACTATTTCGAGAACGATGGCGCAAGTTTTATAATTTTTCGAGTCCGTTTGCTATGTCATTCGAGTCCCGAACCGTTTTATGAAGAAGATTAGCTAAAAACCCATCCATAATACCCATCTATAAATACCCCCACCCTACACCCTTAATTCATTTTCTCACTCCAAAAACACACACACATTCTCCACCTTCTCTCCTCCTTTCTCTCTCTACAAAACCGGCCACCCTAAACTCGCCGGCGCCGCCCCTAATTCCGGTCACCGGAAAATTTTCCGGCCAAACCACAACACACCACCTACCCTATCTTGTAGATCGGGACATCCCCGACTCATCCCCGCAACCCGTTTCGTCCCAAACCTCGCGACGCGCCCTAGATCTACAATTGTAGATTCGACTTTTGTACTTTTCCGGCCAAACTCATATTTTCCGACGAGACCAAGTGGTATTCGACCCCCTAAACCTATTCTAATCACGTTTTCTTAATAAAAACCCATTTAAACCAAACCCTAATTCTTATCTTTTATTAAATCTGAAATATTTTTAATAAATCTTTTTATAAAAACGTTTTAATAAATGTATTTAGCATAAAAATCGTGTGGAAGTCTCGTTTGGGTTGTTCCTTGTCGCGACTCGGTCCCAACTCACCGAGTCAACTCGTGACTCGGTGAGGGTTTGTGATTGTTTATATGTTTGGTCGAGTTAGGTGACTAAGGGAGTATATATTTTGTTGTTTGGATCTATTTTGGGTTCCGTTTGGTTTGTTTGGGTGTCGACAGCCGAGAACCACCACCACCGTGGCTTGGGTGGTGGTGGTGGCGGACTATTTTTAATCAGCCGGAAGACCTAAAAACAAAGACAGAATAAGATCTCAAGGAGAGGAGCCAAGACAAATATCATGTGGTAGGTGCGGTGTAGTTGGACACAAGCGAGCCGGAAGACCTAAAAACAAAGACAGAATAAGATCTCAAGGAGAGGAGCCAAGACAAATATCATGTGGTAGGTGCGGTGTAGTTGGACACAACCGAGCGACGTGCAAACAACCATTGATGAAACAAAAGCTATTTTTATTTATTTATTATAGTAATGTATTGCAAAACGACCATTGAGTATTTGATTTAACAAATTCTATTTGTGCAGAAGAGGGGTGGCAACTCATCAACCGGAGCAACACAAAGAAGTAGTGGAAGCTCACAAACTCAAAATGGAAGGCCTCAAAACCGACGTGTTAGCTCACAAGGTTCAGAAAGATCAATGCCGTTTGGCTACAACCCGGTTAACTTGGCAGACCCTTAGGTTAACAAATGTACTAGTCAGTTAATGTCGAAGTAGTATGATGTTCTTGTTTGAAACATAATATGTTACATTACCACTCGTTGCTCTTAATGTTCCTGTTTCATATTACAATGTTTTCATTTTCCAGTTTAAAGTTAAAACAAACAAAAATAACCAGGAATGTAACCATATCATACATTAAGTACCAAAATGATTGGAGTAAAACCAATCTTTAGTCATGGTTACATTACATACCATCACATACCCGTTAAACTACCATCGTTACTATAACAAAACCACATACTAAGTTAACTTAAACAACAAGTGCCAATGTCTTAACATTACAACTTAGATAGGTAGCAAATGTAATCATTCCATAGTTCAAACATTCAAGGGCAGCATATCTTGTGCTTGAAATAGAAACGAATCAACGCCTCTCTGTAGGCCAGTGCTGTCTGAGTTGAGTCATCCATAACCAGAGGGATCCCATAAGCCAACCTGTGTAGTAATTAGGATTATACATTTGGCATAAAATAGATTACGTAACGACAAAGTAGATACACGGTAATGAAAGTATTGCTAACCTGTATAGAAAAATGCATAGAAAGATGCCGCAGTCACCAGAAACCCCACCCTGCTTCGGGATGTGAGTTACGTGTCGAAAATTGATACTGTAGCTAGTGGGGTCGATTCCTTTCTTTTCAAAAACACATGTCTCCTTAAGGATAAAAGGAAGATTTTCCCTTAGACACCTCCTCATCTTGAAATACCACTCACGATATTCTACTTCATATGTTTCACCGCTGTCATAAAATACCACGTCCCCGGTTTGTATGTAAAACACGGCAAGAGACCAATGGGTGAAAGGTTCATTTATAGGGATGAAAACCTGAAATGTTTATACACAAACATGAATATAACCAATATCATAACGTTTTAAAAGGTTTAAGGTTTGATTCAGATACATACCCGCTCAACATCAGCCCATGCACAGTCATACACTTCGTTAGTCGCATAAAATAGTGGCATAGAACCTCTAAGGAGAATTGTCAAGAAATAACAACTAACCATGCACCAATCGGCATTATTTGGTCTAAAGTGCCACATATACATCACCCAAAGATCTATGTG
>LBNU01038324.1:2399-12459 GCA_014162995.1 Artemisia annua | reverse complement strand
TATTTTAATGGTGGCGAGTTAATTATCATGATCAAATACATGCACTATGCATCGTTGCTTAAGCCAAGACTCGACTCAATCTAAAAACAAAATAACAAAAACATAAACAAACATAAAAGAAACGGGATGGTAGTCCGTATGTTTTTTCTACTTTTCTTTTTCTTATTTTTTTGTATTTTTCTTGATTTTTCGTTTTTTTTTTTTTTTTTTTTTTTTTTTTTTTTTTTTTTTTTTTTTTCTTACCCTACCATCCAAAATAATACATCATAGGGGCCTCGGTTCTCCCCTTACACTTGAACTTTTACATAACTTTACAATTACTATTCTAATGACTCGAATTAAGATAATTGAAAAACTTGGAGTACTTTTAAAATATTTAGCACATATGGGGGTAATAATGTTGTTCTTCCCCATTACTCCATTACACTAGTACTTTACCCATGAGTCCCAATCGTCCCAAAACAATATGTACAAGGATATGACTCGACTTAGCAACCATGTAATCGATTAGATAATTAACGAAGGGTTTAACAAGTGTTGTCACAATAATGCACTAAAGGTGAGTGCATACAAGGTAGGCTAAGGCGATTTGGGTGTACATTTAAGTGGGGTGTAAACAAATTCTTCCTTTGAGTAAGATGCTCAAAGGTCGAAACGAGAAGATAGGCTCGGAGGGGTGTACTAGGGGTATCGTGTACCAAAAATGGGTACAACGCAAAGGGTGTGGGAGAATTACTTGACTAATGTAGCCAATGTAATTATAACAAAAACACGGGTGTAAAAACAAAGGGTTAATCCTAATGCCTCTTATCATGTAGTAGACCTAACTACACGAATGTAGTCTCACTTGTGGATTTGAGATGGTCCTAACGCAAGTTCTAGAATCTAAGCGCTACCGGTACACACATATTAGCATCAAAGATGGATGCTTTTTGTTTAAATTATCCCTATATTAACTATGTTTTGAGATAGTTAGGAATATTATATGTATTATGATTATCAAGTCTTATAAGTCAACCTATCATCTATTCTATCTATCGATATATGATTATTTGATAATATAAGAGAATTAAAATCAAGTTTTTTTTATTAGCATTTTATAATTAATTAATTAATTTTTTAAATGTTTGTATGCTTGCTTTTCGTCTTGTGTTTTTACAAAATTTTTGTATACTTTTACACACACTTATATCTTGAGCAACACCTACCTACACACTTACATTGGCCGAAGTCCCGAAGTCCCTTGAAACACTTACATTGGCCGAAGTCCCGAAGTCCCTTGAAAGCAGTCACTTTACTTTCGTGATTATCCTGAGGGTAAAGGTAGAATCTGTCTACATTCCGCCTCCCTACCCATCTTTGGCATGATTAGATATGTTGTTGTTGTAATAGAGAAATGAAATCAAAACATAATTTATATAATAACTTTTGATAACTCAAACGTCATTATTCATCTACAGTAATTTGAAAATGTTATTATTTATCTACAGTAATTTAAGATTTTGAGTTGTCAAATGTCATAAACACCTCCTCAAGTTTATAAAAACTACATTACAAAATATAACCCTTAAACTCCTTAAGGGTGCGTTTAGTATATTGATAAGAATTACTATAAGTGTGGGTTTGGTTATATAATGAAATGGTAATAGATATCATTATTTAAAAAAGATGTGTGGTATATTTATAAGATATTGGTATATTTGTTACAAACCTCAAAGAATATTATAAACCCACCCAGTTAGATGGGTTTGAAGGATTCCCAACTTTATAGGTGTGATATATAAATTCAAAACTCATTCATACATACCAAACAACTATTGACTATCATTTCCAATCCCCATTCCCACACATGGGAACCAAACACACCCGAACTTTTAGAATTCAACATTCTTTTAACTTTAGTACTATAACACTTTAGCCCCTAAATCATTAAACAGCTATACTTTTTTTTAACGCCCTTCTAAAAGTTTAATAATATACAATAAACTTCTTTGCATTAAATTTCTTTTTAACGCTTTTTATCTCAAAAACATATTATTGATTCAACTTTATTTCGTAGTTATAAAAATATTTTTTTTGCCCCTCTGCAACACGCTGGTAAAGATATTTTGTCTTTAACCATTTCAAAATGCAACAAAATTGGTTCACTTTACAAGAATTTTGGTTATGTCTCATGTATCTAACCAAGTTAACAATGTCTTATTACCTTACTAACACACCTCGTCTAAGTTTTAGTTCCAAAAACACTTGCACCTATCAATTTTACCCCAATATAATATTCTTCCAGAATTTCTACCCAGGCGTACAAATACATTATTGTAAAAATAATTTATTTGCTACTGATGATCCTTTCCACCTATTGTTGATATATATATGCAAAGGTGGTGGGAGTCAATTCAACTATTTAAATTAGTATTCTAATTTCCAAATCTATGATTCTAATCATTTTAATATATTTAAACTGCATTATTCGACATCAATCAACCAATTTATACTGCAAAGATATTTATAAATCATACAATTGAATAACTTTTGTCAACAGTAATTGTCTAGTGTGTATACAGTTACCTACAAAGTGATTTAATATCAACAAATTTTGCCTAAACAACAATTTCAAAAAAAAAAAAAAAAAAAAAAAAAACAATGAGGATCAAACTCGATGTTAAAACAAAGCAAAGCCAACCAACTGGGCTAGCTCAGTTGGCCATCAAGGGTAACCTTGGGGAGGTTTATCTGGAGAGGTCTCAGGTTCGAGTCTCACCATGGACCTTCAGGGGCCCGAAATAAATAGAAGTAGGAGTGGGGTTTATCCTCTAAGGAGAAAGGTTCGAGGCTTGCATACTGCCCAATTGGATGTCACTGTGGGCTCGGATCACTAACTACTAACTCGTTGTTCAAAAAAAAACAAAGCAAAGCCAAGAGCCCAAGATACTTATAACTAACTTTCCTTAATTTTTGGCAAACAATGAAGTTCCTTTTTAATCTAAACGTTTAAGAAAAGGTTTATAAATGAGTTGAATTCATTTAGTGCACCTACTTCTTTTGTAGGAGTCACCAAATTAGGTCAACCAAGAAGTCTCGGCTCATCAATCTAATCGTCCTCTTGTTGGCGTATATATCCTCCGGATCCTCGCCGAACGAAACAGACCGACATCTAGACGGAACCAAACTACATCCGAACGGAACTAACCAAGTCCGGACGAAACAAGCCAATATCTCCTAAACCTTAATATCCGAAGGGCTACATACCCTCCGGATGACCCAACCATCCGGACACGCGATAATTACGCAAACCAAAGTACAAACAAGCACACAAAGTACATGATAGTGGAGCATAAACTAGCGAACACTAAGGGATTAAGTACAAACCAGCCTGGCATCTCACGTATACGGCCTATAAATAGTGGAAAAATCTTCTCATAAGGTTAATGAATTCGATCTCTCTCTCTTACTCCTAATCATACTTTATCTCTCTAGAGCTCCATACTTACTCTCACGCCGGAGGTTGGTCCNCAATATCTCCTAAACCTTAATATCCGAAGGGCTACATACCCTCCGGATGACCCAACCATCCGGACACGCGATAATTACGCAAACCAAAGTACAAACAAGCACACAAAGTACATGATAGTGGAGCATAAACTAGCGAACACTAAGGGATTAAGTACAAACCAGCCTGGCATCTCACGTATACGGCCTATAAATAGTGGAAAAATCTTCTCATAAGGTTAATGAATTCGATCTCTCTCTCTTACTCCTAATCATACTTTATCTCTCTAGAGCTCCATACTTACTCTCACGCCGGAGGTTGGTCCGAAGGACAACAACGTCACTTATCCGAACCAAAGACAATCCGGAGGACCAGGCAGCGTCCGAAGGGTTCAACTCGCTTGTCCGGAGTAAACGCAATATTTTACTTCAACAAATTGGCGCCATCCGTGGGACTTGATATTCACTCTACCACAACTAGGAGATGACAGGTCCCGCACTAGAAACACCGGAAACCAGTGAGAAAAACAATAACAACTTAGACCAATTGGAACAGATTCAGAACCACATCACAATGCTAAAAACCCTAATCCATGAACACAATGCCAGTGGAGGAACACCCATCAAACCCATTTAGCTCGACTTTGACGAAGAAGAATCTCGAGAAACCGGAGAAAAGAGGACCGGAGGGGAACCTCTAGATGATCTCTCCAAACCTTTCAAAGCAGCCTCCAAAAGCCCCTTTACCCGAAGGATCCTTGAGTTCTCCAGTCCCAAGAATGCTAGGTATACAATGCCCGCTCATCTGAAGCTGTACGATGGGTCCACAGATCCGGATGATCATATCACAAGATTCGAAGGGGCAGCCCAGTCGGGTTCTTGGCCCATGCCAATATGGTGCATGATGTTCCAACAAACATTGGATGATGCAGCGAGGGGATGGTTCGATCGCTTACCTAGGGGTAGCATCGATGGTTGGGAGGCACTAAGTGAACAGTTTGTGCAAAGGTTCTCCCGCCGAAGAAAATGTATTAGGGACCCCATGGAGATCACAAAATCACCCGGCAGGCCAATGAGGCCCTGCCTGAGTTTAAGGAACGTTGGACGGACGAAGCTAGCCGCATATCGGGGGTCCCGGAGATCATGCAAATATCCTCTTTCGTCGATGGGTGCAAATGTCCAGAACTAGCTAAGAGATTCTCCGAAAAGATCCCTCGGACTGTGACCGAAATGATGATAAGAGTTGATGACTTTATCTTTTCCGAAAAAGCCTACCGGACAGCCGAAATACCAAGAGGAGAAAAGATAGACAACTACAAAAGGGACCATCACCAATATCCTTATCACAAGAACGACCAAAACACCCAGCGACCTCCCTTTCGAGGAGACCGTCGACGTGGTAACCACCGGGAAGATTTCAAACCTCGCCGGAATGATCATTATGCGCCCTATGTTCCGATGAGAAATGATAATGCTAATCGAACAGACTACAGAGCGGATTATCACCGTAATGACGCATACCGAAGGGATACCAGACCGATAGATTTGAATGTGCTCACCAAGGCCCCCAAAGAGATTCTGGCAACCGAACACCAACTCAGACTTCCGGCACCACATCCACTGAGAGGAAGACCATCAAGAGAAAATATGGACAAGTACTGTGACTATCATGGGGAAAAAGGGCATCTCACGAACGATTGTCATAACTTAAAAGAGCAATTGAAGAAAGCAATGGAGACAGGCAAGCTGGACCATCTGATTAGAGACGTCCGACAGAGAGAAAGGGCTCCACCACGAGGTAACAATCAAACCAATCACGGCCGTATCATCAATATGGTCCGACACCGAGAGAATGGGCAAAAACGTAAGATCATGGACCAGGAGGAAGGATGGATGAACGCCCCCACAAGTTTTCCCCCAATATTGCCCGGAGATGTCTCCGATGAACCTTTAATTGTCGAAGCAGAAGTAGAAGGATATACTGTCCGAAGGGTGTACGTTGATCAAGGTGCTTTGGTGGAAGTAATGTACGAGCATTGTTTCCTGAACCTCGACTCCTCCATCCGGTCTCGACTAACAAAAACAAACACACCTTTGGTGGGATTCGCCGGAGAAGCTATCAAACCATTGGGAAAAATCGAGTTGGAGGTATGTTTCGGAAGTGAAGGGTTATATCGCCGGACAACCATGAAGTTTGCAGTGGTCAGGTCCCCCTCTCCTTATAATATTATATTNGAAGGATATACTATCCGAAGGGTGTGCGTTGATCAAGGTGCTTCGGTGGAAGTGATGTACGAGCATTGTTTCCTGAACCTCGACTCCTCCATCCGGTCTCGACTAACAAAAACAAACACACCTTTGGTGGGATTCGCCGGAGAAGCTATCAAACCATTGGGAAAAATCGAGTTGGAGGTATGTTTCGGAAGTGAAGGGTTATATCGCCGGACAACCATGAAGTTTGCAGTGGTCAGGTCCCCCTCTCCTTATAATATTATACTGGGACGATCAGGCATAAAAAAACTAAGGGCCATCCCTTCGACGATACATTCTATGATGAAATTCCCAACACCGAGAGGTGTAGCAACGTTGGTCACACGGTCTGTCATCATTTCGGAATGTAGGAAGCTGGAAGAAAAATTCTTGCTGGAAAAAGAGACGGAGGCCGAAGCTCCTCCGAGTGCTATGATCAGGGACGAAAGCACAGAAACCGAAGAGATCTTGGTTCATCCGGCATACCCAGATCAGTTGGTAACAATAGGAACGAATTTCTCAACAGAAGGACGGAGGCAGTTGATAACTTTACTTAAAAACAGCCAAGATGTTTTCGCATGAGAGCCATCGGATATGACAGGTGTGCCCCGATGGATTGCCGAACATAAGCTCAATGTGAATGTTCACGACAGACCCGTTGCCCAAAAGAAGAGGTTCTTCTCAGAAGAAAAGAACCAAGCCATAAACAAAGATGTGGAGGAGTGGTTAAAGGCCGGAATCATCAGACCCGTCCGGTATGCGACATCGATCTCAAACCCTTTGCTAGTAAAGAAGGCCCTAAGCGGGTAACTGATAATATACTTAAAATAAATTCCGAAGGGTACCAAAAAGTGTATAAACCCAAGTTATGTATCACGTGATACATACATAAAATACGAACCATCCGAATTATTTAAATCCATCGGCGATATAACTTCCTAAAAACTTAACTTTGCAAGATATGGTGACAAATGAACACATAACAAAGAAAACTAAAGTGATATATATTCATTCAAAAAGGGGTCCGAAGACCATTACATAGACCTAGTCCGAAGATGACCTTCGAGGCCTTACATTCTCAAAAAGTCGGAACACTGTCATATCATTCGATCACACTATTAAATAAAAAAAAGAGACACGAGTTAACATTAGCTTCATAAGGAAATACGGAATGCTTGGGTCCATAGTCTAAATGGAAGCACCCAATCTCCATCAGTAGATACCCAACAATAACCGAAAGGAAAGATGATGAAAGCTTCACATAAAATCGGCAATACCTAAGCCCATAGTCTGAATGGAAGTATGCCAACCCTATAACAACAAAATGATCATGCAACGGGAGCAGTAGTGTCTTGAGCTGAAGAACCGTTAACCTTCGGATTCTCAGAAGAAAGACCCTCGTTAGTAATCACCCCACCGGATCCCGGTGCTCCGGCAGCCGATCCCAAGTTGGGACCCATACTGGGAGCAACAGATCCCGACGCTTCGGCAACCAGCTCCAGATTGGAGCCCATACCAGGAACGTCAACATTGGTGGTGATTGCTGGGTCGGAAGGAGCAGGGTCGGGGAACATCTCAACAAGCTCTTTGAAGGATCTAATGCAAGTCTTGCGGATCTTCTGAATAAATGGATATTCTGTTGTAAGTGCTTGGTCATACAAAGACTGATACTTCCGATCAGCATCCATGTCAAGATCTTCAACATCCTCCAACACCTTCGCCGCTTCCTCCGGTTCTAACCCCAAATTAGCCCCGTCTATAAGCCCAGATTGATAGTATAAGTTGAAGGGCTTAGCCAAAGCATCCTTGAATTCATGGCTACTCAACAAACGACGGACAACCTCCGGGATGAACTCGTTCACTATCCTATTACGATCAATCTCCACATTGCCGGAGGAAATAGCTAAATCTTGCTTCTCCTTTCGGAGTTCTTGACAGGTCATCTCCTCGTCACTCAAGGCTAGCCGAGTCTTAGCAAGCTCCGCCTCTAGAGAATTGATCTTTTCAACCTGACCCTTCGACACCTCCCTCCATTCCTCCTTCTCCTTCTCTAGATCAGAAATCCGACCATTCAAACCCTCATACTCTACCCTTAGCCTCTTTAACTCTTCCGGCTCCCCCGAGGCACAACCGGCATGGACAGTTTTTAAACCCTCCAGCTCTGCCTGCACCGCCTGCAGCTTCTTAAGCTCATCATCAGCCTTACGGCCACAATCTTTATGAGAGGCAACCAACGTGGCATGATCATCCTTCAGATTCTCAAAACGGAAAAGAACGTCTGCAAATGCTGCAGAAGTCTTTCCCAAAAATAGCCAAGTGATGACGTGGGATTGCGACCACGCAACAGGTTTTACCTCTCAAGGGATCTTGAGAAGCTTGCAATCCCACCAGGCAGTGTATCTGGTCGGTGTAGTATAGTGTAGTGGTAAGTACAGGGGATTGATCGTTCTCTCACAGGGAATAGTGTTCGTTAGGTTAGAAAAACTACTCTAAAAGGTCTAAGGGTGAAGGAAGATTATTTTTGTATTTTTATATTTTTTGGAAAGCAAGTAAAATCTCGGGTATTGGAGGAGTGGGCGGAATTAGTTGCTAGTCAACTAACCCAAAAACTACAATTGCAATTAAAAAATAAATTAACTAAACTATTGTGGTTGTGAAAACTTATATGGAGACAAATGTGTTTACTTAGACTTCCTTACTCCCTAACTATCTTTTACCGGTTAATTGGTGTATGTATTACTTGCGTGGATGACGGGTGTATTCCTTAACAATTCATGGGGTGGCATACATATCTCCCCAATTCTATGAGCTCTTATCTCCTCCTACAACTATGCGTACACATAATCATAGGGATTGTAAACAGTGGCTCATGCGTTAAATACTACCTTAATAACCTAGTATGCCTTAGTTACATGTTTCTTAAGACGTTCAAGCATGTTACCATATAGGAGTATTGCCAGTTTTCTTAAGCCTAACATTGATGAAACATTCATCCCAAAAAAGTAATAACACACCAATCAACCAATAATTAATAGTTAGGTTTCATTAGATCTAAGCAAACACAAGAAAAATCTAGCCTAGCATGTTAATTGAAAGACAAGCATAAGATATAATTAACCAACACATAGACATATTGATTAATTTAAGTGAGGACTTATCTTTAATTGAACATGAAGGATTCAAGGGTGAAAAACCCTTGAAAATACAGCCAAATTCGTCTTTAGGGTTTTTCCCAAACTTGTACCAAAAGTTCCACACTAATGAATGAAAAATAGAAAAGTATATATAGATTTTACATTCTGACGGCGTCAGGTTATGGGTTCTGACGCCGTCAGCTCGCCGTCATTAGGGTTCTCGGATGGCCTAGATCTACTTCTGACGCCGTCACTTGTAAATGTGCTCTGGGCCGTCACTCTTTAGCATTACACCTGACGGCCTACTTTCTCTAACACCTGACGCCGTCAGGTGTAAACATCTTGTTTTCTTCATAGGGCCTCTAGTGTAATCTGATTTTACTCCTTTGTCAATGTTGGCTGACGGCGTCACCTTGTGACTCTGACGCCGTCAAGAAGGTTTTCCAGCTTCTTTTGAGACTTTGTCGTTTTCTTCACTTTTATGCTCCAAAAACGTCCAAATTAGCATGTTTTCCAGAATTCTTCTCAAAAGTACCTAAAATGACAAAAGGAACGATTTAGGGCAATATTTGATCACATTTACTCGAATTAGGGCTTAAATGACCCCTTAAAACGGGTACACTTTTCGTCTCTTCAAATATCCTTACACTTGGGATTTGCTTATCCTCAAGCAAATGAGCTTTTATTCCAATCAAAATATGAGTTAGGGGTCATTTAACACAAATATAAAAGTAATTACAACAAATAGTCATTCGACCCTAATCATAATAAGCACGAAAATCATACACTAGCACCTCACAAATAGTGTTTGGATACTCTCATCTCTCAAGTGTCATCGAATTATATCTCATAAATGAAAACGGAAAATATCTCTCACTACCTGTCATAGCAAATAGATTACCATAGGCTTGGGAGAGGATCAGTTACTCTTCCACTAGGCGTAAGCACCTAAGATAAAATATCAAAGAGGGCTTTCCAAAGGGTTGTAACGTAAGGTGTAGGGATATGATAAACACGGTTTGGTTAGAATAAAGGTATTTTAATGGTGGCGAGTTAATTATCATGATCAAATACATGCACTATACAATGTTGCTAAGCCAAGACTCGACTCAATCTTAAGCTAAAAACAAAATAACAAAAACTTAAAGGAAACATAAAAGAAACGGGATGGTAGTCCGTATGTTTTT
>LBNU01038323.1:0-14183 GCA_014162995.1 Artemisia annua | reverse complement strand
AGGCATCATGTTCATATGAATAGTACTCAATGGGCTACATTGACTGAGTTTGTTAAGTATTTGGGGAAGACGGGCAAGTGTAAAGTTGAGGAGACGCCGAAAGGGTGGTTTATTACGTACATTGATAGGGATTCCGAGGCGCTTTTTAAGGAGAAGTTGAAGAATAAGAGGGCGAAAGCGGATATTGTGGATGAGGAGAAGCAAGAGAGGGAGATTATGAGACAGATTGAACGGGCGGAGGAGAAGTTGGGGAATGTGAATGTGATGGATGATAGAAGTATGGAATTTGAGGAGAAGAAGTATTTGATGAGAGATGAGACAGGTGGCGATGAGAAAAGGATTAAGTTGAGTTTAGCGAAGAATGTGGCTAAGGAAAAAGGTGAAGGTGGGTCGTCGGGTGCGAGGTTTGTGTTTGATGAAGTGGAGGATGTTAAGGTTGGGAATGGGAAGGTCGAGAAAGGTAAGAAAGGGAATGGTGGTGGTGGGTCGGTTTTGGATGAGTTGATTAAGGAAGAAGAGAAGGCGAAAGAGAGGAATAACCGAAAAGACTATTGGTTATGTGAAGGGATAGTTGTGAAAGTGATGAGTAAAGATTTGGCTGATAAGGGGTATTATAAGCAAAAGGGTGTTGTGCGTAAGGTGATTGATAAGTATGTAGGTGAGATTGAGATGATTGAGAGTAAGCATAAATTGAGAGTGGATCAAGAGGAGTTGGAGACGGTTATTCCGCAAATTGGTGGGGTTGTGAGAGTTGTGAATGGTGCGTATCGCGGGTCAAATGCGAGGTTGTTGAGTGTGAATACGGAGAAGTTTTGTGCTAAGGTGCAGATTGAGAAGGGGGTTTATGATGGGAGAGTTATTCAAGCGATTGAATATGAAGATATATGCAAAGTTGCTCAGTGAAAGGCTGTGATGATATTAGACGCTCTTTTAGAGGTAAGCATTGAAAGATTACTTGATGTTATTGCTCGAAAGAACTTCCTGTTTTCTACTGTGTTTGTGATGTAGTAAAAACATATCATTAATGGTTTATGTTGACTGCTTTAGTAATATAATGATTTTGTTTTATATTGAGCGTGCATAGTTTAGAACATAATAGAACGTTATGTGTAGCTCATAGTTCAACATACATCACTATGCCTGCCTTTGAAGGTCACTCAAAATTTGATGCTTGCTGTAGGTATCTGGGTGTCACAAGCAACATAATATCTAAAATTAATCTGATCAACTTCTTAGAATTGTTGTTTTTTGATCTTCTAACAAGGATAGAGATGTACTAGACCATAAATGTGTGGTTCTGGTCCTTCAAAGCTTGCTCCATTTAAGACTATTTGATTCAATACGTTTTCGTAAACGATGCGTCGTTTACTTTATAGTTTTCATACTATAGTGTTGTCTATCAAAAATTTTGAAATTGTGTTTGTTGTAGCTAATAGTTCATAGATCACTATCCTAGCTTTAGAAGTCGCCTAAGTCTTAATTTTTGCTGACATTGTGTGTTAGGCAACAAATTTCTATACACTTCAACTTGTCCATCCATATTGACCATTAAATTCCATAATATCATCCCCTCATTTGTTACGCCATAGAGTTGCTGTACATTGAGATATTTTAGAAGTTTTGAAAATCTCAGTTATTAGTAGTTGGAATCCAAATTATGGATGTTTGGTGTTGGTTTTCTTTTATTCGTTCTTGCACACTTGCATGGAGATGAAATTGTTAAATTAGAATGTTTCAAAGAAAATTGTTAAATTGGAATGTTTCAAAGCTCAACCTACTTTGCAGTTATTGGTTATCACAGAGGCAAATGGTTTATAAAGATATTATATACAGATCTCAATGCACTCTCGTTTATAAAGATAAAAAACGACACACCAGCTATTGGACATAATACCCAGATCTATTAATAAACTTGATATTTGGTTTAACATCCAAAATGGGATGTTCTGCGCTTTTGACAGAACGGAAAACTGGAATTGAAAATCCTCCT
Organism: Artemisia annua; assembly: GCA_014162995.1. Lineage (NCBI taxonomy): Eukaryota > Viridiplantae > Streptophyta > Magnoliopsida > Asterales > Asteraceae > Artemisia > Artemisia annua. Next base: position 12,193 of record LBNU01038323.1, on the reverse strand, counting down.
ACAGGAAGCAGATAGCATAAAATTATGTATTGACATGAACTGATTTTATTTTATGGCGGTTACTTAACATGACCCTTAGTAAAACTTGCAAATAGAAAAAATATCAGGGAATTTTGCATTAGTGATATGATACCAGGGTAAGGATCCAGTGAGAATAAAACTTATAATGAGAAGGATGAGAAATAACTTTAACCACATATTTGAGATGCGTCGACTTGAATTAGATGCATCTCTAGTCATTTAGATGCATCCCAATTAGTTTCAAAAGTAATTTTGAAGTGAAAACGATGCAAAGTAGTACTTGCAACAAATTTGACACACAGAGGACGAAAAATACATAGGATTTTCCTAACTTGCTAAAATGCATCTAATATATGTATATGCATCTAATTTTTAGTTAGAAAATATATTAGGGTGCATCTAAAAGATTAGGGATGCATCTAATTCAAGTTGATGCATCTCTAATATGTGGTTATAGTTATTTCTCATCCTTCTCATTTTAAGAGTTCTTCTCATTTGATCCTAAGTCTATGATACCATGTTAGTGTTAGTGACCTTGCTTACTACACAATATGTTACTTGGCAACCTCACAGTCGTTATTATCTATTTCTCAAATTTCCGATTTGCCCTCTGCCTCACTACATAACAGATAGAATAGAACTGCTTAAGAAATCTCGAAAAGATATATATGAATAAGTTTTTAACTGATTTACATGGGTTTAAAGACAGCATATGTTGTCACCGCTGCTGACATAGAGACCGAATACAAGATTTGCAGGAACAAATGTAGTCAGCGAATCTAATTAGTTGTGGAATACAGACCATATGTCCATGATTCAGAAATATGTATGATCTCTATGTCAAAGTGGAGAACGTGTAGTAACATTATATTTTGTTAAACTGATTGCGTGCTTTTTTCTTTAACTCTATATGAGGAATAAGGCTGATAATTGATGTCAACCCATTCTTGGCGATAGTGATACAGGTTGTAATGGGAATGGGATCATTTAGTATTTAAATATACTTGAATATTCAGATTGAGAAGGGTGTCTCAATATTAATCGAGTTCTTTTTTATTTAACTCTATATGAGAAATAAGACTGAGAATTGGTGTTGACCCATTATAGGTGATGGTTATATAGGTTGTGATGGGAATGGGATCATTTAGTATTTTAATATACTTGAATATTCAGATTGAGAAGGGTGTCAATGATGGGAGAGTTATTGAAGCAATTGAATATTAAGATATATGCAAAGTTGTTTAGGGAAGTCTTGTGATGCCACATAAGTAAAAAAGTAAAGTAAAGTAACTCCCAATACCATCTTCCACGGGTTATGGGTCCCAATACCGTCTTCCACGGTGTATGGGGGAGGTTGAGACGTAGACAGCCTTACCCCTACCTAAGGTAGAGAGGCTGCTTCCGGTTCTACCAAAGGTAGAAAAGGACCTCCGGCCTTGCAAGGGGTGAGGATCGAACCCTTGACCTCTGTCTCCAGCNTTCTGAGATTGCATATGAGAACATATTTATTAGGCCAAAAGACATATTAGTACCCCCTAGACTTGGCTAACCAGGTTCTACACAACCCTCGACTTGGAGAACTGGTCAACTGTAAGCCTCCCACTCAACTGCCCTGGTCAAGTGCAAACAAGAGAGGGAAATTATGAGACAGATTGAACGAGCGGAGGAAAAGTTGGCGGTGATGGATAAAAGTTTGGAATCTGAGAGAAAAAGTATTTGATGAGAGATGAGATGGGTGGTGATGAGAAAAGGATTAACCGAAAAGACTAGTGTTTCATGAATATTGTTTATGTCGACTTTTCTAGTAATTCAGTGACTGTGATTTAATATTGAGCTTGCATATGAAAATTAAGATCATTTTATAGTTGTGTATGTATGTTTTCTGTTGTTAAAAGTTCAACATAGATCACTATGCCTGCTTTAAAAGTCTCTCAAGTCGCGATCTTTGCTGACATTGTGTTTTCTTAGGTTGCAGATAACAAATTGCTGTACACTATTAGTAGTCCATCCATAATGACCATTAACTTCCCTAGTCTCTTCCCCTCATTGGTTATACCATTTCATTTGACATTTCTCGTGAGTTGCTGTAGCAGTGAGATCCTTAGAAGCTCTGAAAATCTGAGTATTTGGAAGCTCTGAGCATCTGAGTTATTAGTAGCCGGTCCCAAACTGTGGACATTTGGTCCTTTTTTTTCTTCGTACTTGCACATTTGTATGGTTATCAATTTGCAGTTATATGGTTATCACGGAGAGCAAAATGGTATAAAAATATATGTTAACGGGCTGTCTGGTTGGATGGATGGTGAATGATAGTAATAGTATGTTTGGTTACTTCACATGACCTTTTTAATGCATGCTAATCAGAATCAGCCTCAGGGGAGTTTGCATTAGTGATATGATACCATTTTTTTCACCTCTGTAGGCACTTTAAGAAATTTAGTGTATCTGATGATTTTTATTGGAAGGTTTGTTTCTTTCTAGATAAGGCGATAGAAATTACATTGACTTCTGCTGTTAGCTACCTTGTATACTGCAGGATAAGCTATATTGCTCAAATTATCTATTAATCCTTGGTCCCACTACATAATAGATAGAACTGATTAGAGAATCTGAGATAATTATAGATGAATAAATATAAACTCATTAACATGGGTGTAAAAAGGCAGGCATATAGGTTATCAAGGCTTATGATTTAGAGACCTGATACAAGATGCCAGACAGCCAACTGCATTTTATTTAGTGTGCTTGTGATATATCACATGTAACATGATGACTCTATATTATATCTCCTAAGATGATATGAACACGAGAATTTCAAGATTGTTTCTCATTTGCAGCTCGTAGGGGCCAACTTCCGACCTTTGTTTAAAAGTTGGGAATTTCCTGGGGTCTTTTAAGCTTTGTAGGATGAAGTGTGATCAGGTATCATGTAGAATCTAAGTCGTTTTGAAGTATAGATCATATATCTGTGATCCAGAGACATGTAAGAGCTTTCTGATAGATTGGAGGAAGCTGAGTAAACTTACATTTTCTTAATCTACTTCTTTCTTCTTTCTTTTTTTTTAAATGTTTTAATTTTATATGAGGAATAAGGCTGAAATCTGATTTAAACCCAGTCTAGGTACTGGTGGATACACTTGGTCTATACTTAAATATTTTTATTAGGAAGGTCGTGTCTGATGGAAGAGTTAATCCAGCTATTGAATATGAAGATATATGAAAAGTTGTTTAGTTAAGTCTTGTGATCATATAGCAGATGCTATCAGATCAGCTGGTGTAATAAACATCTTAAGGATAGTTTCACTTTATGATTTCTAATAGTTTGATTTATTTAATCACGGCCTACACCACCCTGACCCTCAGCTTGGAAACCTGTTCAACTGTAAGTCTCCTTTCAACTGCCTTGGTCATGTGTACAGATGTGACTTGTTTTCATTTGAGAGTTGACAAATGTAATCTGATTTATCTAGGCTTGTAACTTCTCATCAAAGTGAGAAAACCCCTTATTGTCCTTTTTCTGTAAGTCTGTAACCTAGGTCTCTAGCCACGACGATGCAAGTTATTATAGGAGTAAGTCAGAATTGGAATTCGTTATTTGTGTATGGATTGGTCGTGATGATTAATTTATCTTAAGTCATCTCGTGATACATTTTAAAGTATGTTTTTTTGCTCTGAAACTTCAAAGTAAATAGTTTATTTATTTATTGTAGTTGTTATAATTTTATGCAGGGAAAATATCCTATTGAATGGCATATGGTCTGAAGTTGGTCGAACTGAAGATATAACAATGGCTTCTTCTGCTGAAGAGAAATCATAGTTAGTTAACGGTCCAAGTGAACAACATTTCACCTTTTCCAGTTACGTGTTGTCTGTGGCATTATGTGTTCAGCTGCTTAATTTTTTAGTGCAATGATCAACATAGAAGCAAACTATGACCTGATTTTTACTGTGTACAACAACTTGTGCAATAAAAAAGTATCATCTTTAATTCATTTGTTTAATTGCTTGTGTTTATGACTATAATAGTATTGCAACAGGGGCATTTGGGTTTGATAATCAAGTAGAATGAGTTTATAAAAGTAAAGTAAAAAGGAGATGTGACAATTTGAACAGATTTAGCAGTTTAAAATGTGTATGTAATGGTATTGATGTAGACCGATTTAGTAGTTTGGCAAATGAAAGACTTGAATTAAGCCTTGCAATTTAGCAGTTTAGGTTGTTGGTGCAAAAGCTTCTGAGATGGCTACTGTCGGTTTATTTAGGTACCACAGAAATATCAGCTGGTTGTTTGAGTTGTATTCTGTCTTGTGTGTGGTTGGTAGCTTATATGTGTTTTTGAAACTTTTTTGTTTCTGATAATTTTTACAAGTGAAAAAAGTTTATTGTAACATGTAAAAATAATTTTTTAACTAAAATTTATTTTAACATGTAAAAATAATTTTCAAAGCTTAAGTTTAGTTTATATCTCCAAATATTTGATAGTTCTTATGTATATTTTTTATTCAGAACTTTTATATATGTTTTTCAAAAAAAATTTTTTTTCATAATTTTCACAAGTGAAAACATTTTATTGTAACATGTAAAAATAAATTTCAAAGCTTAAGTTTAGTTTATATCTCCAAATATTTGATAGTTCTTATATCTATTTTGATTCAGAACTTTTAAGTGTTTTTCAAATAATTTTAAGAACTTTTGTATGTGATTTAGAACTTTTATTTTCACAAGTGAAAAGAGTTTATTGTCAAAAGTGATAAAATGTACTAAACAACAATCCTAAATATTTTGGGCTTTAGCTTTGTTGGACTAATCATTTTAAATAACGAGAAATCTTCTAGAATACTTCTTTAGATTCTCTCTCTTACTCCCTCCGTCCTAAAATAAGTGTCCAGTTTGACTTTTCAGAGTCAAACTGGTTCAATTTTGACCTTATCTATTTTTGCGGGTGTTATATAATACTTGAAGCAAAATATATGAATGGATTGAGTTTTAAGTCTATTTTTCATTGGTATAATTTTTCATTAAGTATTACATAACACAAAGAAAAATATTAAAGGTAAAAGTTGAACCAGTTTGACTCTGAAAAGTCAAACTGGACACTTATTTTGGGACGGAGGAAGTATATCATTACACATATTATATTCCCCTTTTCCTTTAAAAAATTCTTTATATTCTCTCTCTAAATAAAAAATTAGATCTGTCAGGTTCGAATACAAATTCAGCATAAGAATGAAGAATAAAAGTTTTAAAGGTAATTTTATAATTTTTTACACTAAAGCTGTTTATCTGTTACGTATACGTCTAGTTAGACCTGGATGCGTGTGGTTATATATGTTTTTTTTATCTGTTTTGCATAGCTATTTAGTGTTGTGTGACTTTTATTTACTTTTTGTGAAATAGCAAATGGTTTTGTTCTGGATGCATCTAAGTAGATCTGTTTTTTTATTTTTTTACTCTAGTTATTTATCTGTTTTGCATAGCTACTTAGGATTTTTGTGGCTATTTTACTTTTTGTGAATTTAGCAAATGGTTTTGTTCTGTATCCATTTAGTTAGATCTGTCTTTTGTGTTTGCTCTGTTTATTTATCTGTTTTGGATACTTTTATTTGATTTGTTATTATTTGTATTATTAGTTATTGGTTTATTTATTTTTAGGTGAAAATGTTTTCACATGTGAAAATTTAGATGACTAATAATGACCTTTTTTAAATTTTTGCAAAGTGTAGTGTATTGAGAACTATTCTAATATAATGATTGTTAAATTTGATATACTTAATACTTCCAAGTTATACCTTTCTTATGGACATGTATAACAGTTATAGTATATTTTCGCATGTCAAATGTTTATTTGTATATAGATAATGATTTCTTACTTATGTCAAATTTGTAATGTCATTTTAGAGTAAGGATCAAATGAGAAGGAGAATTATAATAAGAAGAATGAGAAACAATGTGGACCAATCATTTTCCAAAAGTATGGGAGGTCATTTTAGTCATATCAGTATTTGTTGGAAGTTGGTAATTCCTACAATAAAGGAAGATTTTTCATTTTTTTCTATTATCAGTATATTTCAAAATGAATTAACTGGTTTTACGTATTCTCAATCGAAGTATTAGGGTTTTTCATTTCTACCATCACCATGTATACACATGAAATGGATGCAAACATCCCTCCAGATGCACGTAAGTTTTTATAATTCTTGAGTCAATCATTTCTATATATTTGCATATTATCTTTTGGTGCTGATCGTGTAACTGATTGATAGATTGAAATTAAACTACTAAAAAGTTGGTTTTCTCTTCTAAAAAGCTGGTTTTCTCTTTTATTTATATGAACATGCATCTTTTTTTTACCATAATTGTATTGTCATTTGTTAACTGCATCTAAAAGTTCCCAAGCAATAAAACCATCATATGGAGAATGAAAAGTTGCATATGGTTGTGCATCTGGTGCGGCTGATATGCACCTGATCTTTTTGTTACAATCATCTAAAACTATACTATATTTGTTTTTGTATTTTTGTTAACATGCATCTAAACTAATAATACTATAATTGTATGTTCACTTGATGAAAAAAATCCTTAATGCATTTTACAGACACCGAGATATTGCCCATATTAAGAACATTTGGTATTCAGAAATCAAGCCCTAAAGGAACTACGATACATTGGATACCAGATGTGGATGAATGTATTAAACCAGTACTATTTACTCGGTTTAAATCCATTGATGCTGCATTTGAATCATATAAAGAGTACGCTAAAAAAGGTGGATTTGAAGTTAGAAAATATGCACAGGGGTCAAACCGTCATGAAATTTCTCACAAATGGTTTGTTTGTAATAAAGAAGGCTTCTTACCTGAGAAAAAAAAAGATAACACAAACACATCATCTGAGAATGGCAATGATAACGAGGATGGTAAGAAGAAGCAAAAACGTAATAGGCCATCGAGTCGTTGTGGATGTGAAGCTAGAATCTGTGTTCGCTTGACCCGTGATAGACAATATGAGCTTTATGTTTTTGAAGAGAAGCACAACCATAGTTTAGTTCATCCAGATGATAGACATTATTTGAAGTCCATGCGCAAGCTTAATTATTCTGACAAAACATTATTAGTGAAAATGTCGAATCGAAACATTGGTCCAAATGTAGGATATAACATTTTAGCAGAGATACATGGAGGTTTTGATAAAGTAGGTGCAATACCTACTGATGCAAAAAACTTTAAGAGAGACTTTTTAGCGTGTGTTGGTGACAGCGATGCTAATATGATTGTTAAGATGTTGACCAAAAAGAAAGAGTGTGTTCCAGATTTTTCATTTGAGCATCGTCTTATGGATGGAAAGTATTTGATTGGTCTATTTTGGGCTGATGAACAAGCGAAGCGCAATTACTATGCCTTTGGGGACATTATTTCTTTTGATGCAACTTACCGTACCAACAGGTAATACTTTTGTTTAACATCCTCTATTAGCATTATTTTTTTTTATGTACTTCTAGTAATTATTTTCACTTTTTTTTTAATAATTTTATGGTATAGGTATTCAATGATTTTTGTACCGTTCACCGGCATTGACAATCACCATAGGTCGGTTAACTTTGGAGCTGCGTTATTGCATAGCGAAGCAAGTGATTCATTCAAATGGATGCTGGAAAAGTTTAAGGAAGTTTTTATTCGTGAACCAAAAGTTGTTCTTACGGATCAAGACTCTGCCATGAAAGTAGCTGTTGAATCTATCTTTAAGAATGCAAAGCATCGTTTATGCATGTGGCACATCAATGAAAAGTTAACATCCAAGGTAACTATAGTGACATGTTAGTTTAAAATGTGATGTAATAGATATTTCTTGTTTACATTATTACAAATGTACATCTTTTTTTATCTTGCATTTGCATGTATTATGTGACTGATATACAAGTGCATACTGATTAATTGTTTACATTATTACAAGTGCAACATCATTTTTATCCTGCATCTACAAGTATTACCAACTTAAATACAAGTGCATGATGTGATTCTACATTAATGGCAGGTTGGGCATTCTATAGCTCGTTCGGGGTTTAGAAAAAAGATATCAAAGATTATCTGGACTGACAGACTAGATCCAGCAGAGTTTGACGAAAAGTGGTCATCTATTGTGAACGAGTTTCATTTAGAGGACAATAGATGGTTGTCTGACATGTTTGAGTTAAGACACAAATGGATACCAGCTTACTTTCGTGATACTCCATTGTCCGGGCTTATGAGGACAACATCTCGCTCTGAAAGTGAAAATCATATGTTTGGGAGGTTGATGAATTCTGACTTAACATTCGTTGAATTTTTTAGTCATTTTGAGACTGCTATTCAAACACAGAGATTTATACAAGGTAAGAATGATCATGACACAAGGTATACTACTCCCAAGACTGAGACCACATTATCGTTTGAGAAAGAAGCTATACAAATTTACACAAGAAATGTGTTCCTGAACATTGTTCAGAAGGAGATGATTGCAGCAGTTCACTCTTGTTATTCTATTGGAGCTGTATATCTTGATGATTCAAAAACCTATACAATCTTGGATACGGATGTAAGAGTTAAAAAGTTTGGATGCATCTGTTGTATTTGGGTGCATACGAAACAAAGTCATCATCGTCGTCTGCTTGTTGTTGCCAAACACCTTATTCACAGATGTAGTACATAAAATATTTAACAGGTGCAGACAATGATATAGTGAAAACGATGCATATAGAAATTCAAAATCTGAACTTGATATACTACATTTTGTCACTCCGTGCTCTTGTTAGATCCTAATTTTTTTTCTTCAGTCTTCCTCCAAAAAGCAGTTGGATACTTACCTTGTTCTAAACAAAAGTGCATTTTATAAAACAAGAAATACAAGTTAATGGTGACTTAATTTGTACTTCTTAATGTAATAATAGGAACCACTACTGTGTAGATGCTTCTCAATAAACATCCATTTAATGTGACTTAATAGAAATAGATTTTGTAACAGATGCATAACGAAATAGAGCTTCTCAAATAACACTACATGTGTGATGCTTCTTCAATTGTCAGATGCATAACGAAATAGATGCATATAGAAATTAGATTTACTATCATGGTTANTAGATGCATCATGCTCACTCCACATTGTATCAACCAAACATTGTGTACCATATGGGTTAAATTGAACTTCATTATCAGGTTGAGGTTCATCTCCATCATCACTATTAGTACTTTCACTTTCATTATCAGATTGAGATTCATCTCCATCATCACTATCAGTGCTTTCACCTTCCTTCCTCCCTGCATTTTTAACTAAAAATTCATACGCATCTATATATTAACAATATTAAATAAATGATAATACCTGGGCTTTGAATCTGTTCAACAACTGGCCTTGCAAAAGTTTTGGTTCCAAAACCTCCTGCATCTAACTCTTCTTTTTCAGCTTTTTTCAACATTTCATTCTTCCAGAATGTAATTGCAGGCTTCATCTTTTTCACATCAGATACAACAGACCTTGTGGAATCCAAATAGAACAACTGCATATAATACATAATATCGTTAAAGTAATGCCAAATAAAACAACATAATTATGATGTGGCTACATACAGATTCACATACAAGATGCATAATTTAGATGCGTTTATTGGATCTTTGCATTAACAAATATAGAATATTAGTGACTTACTATCAAAAACAGAAGTGGCCCAGTGTACCGTGATTTCTCATCTTCTCTTTTCCACTTCAACTTGCTCCTCCTCAAACATTTTAACAAGTAACCGCACCAATTCATATTGCTTATATTTTCAACATTTACGAGACACGGCAATAAATTTTGATTTGCTGTCCCATTAGTTATCCCTTCTGCCAGTAACGTCATTATTAAAACCAACATGTTCATCCTGAACATCCTACCTCCTTCCCGTTGCTTATTTATTTGTTCCACAATATGACCTAAGTATACTCTTTGGATTCCCCCTTTTTTGGCTGGTGGATATTGTCGACGCCACTCCTGTGTGACGTTGTTATGTGTATCAGCCCTTTTACTATCTTCAACCTTAATTTTTCCCATTGGGAACCCAAAAATATCTTTCACCGATTGACTACTAATCCGTAATTTTTTGTTATCCATTTCTAGACATAACGACTTTGTGTTGAGCCTGTCAACAACCCAATAACCCAATTTTAATGGGTTAACTAAGATATCTAGTTCCAGAATCGATTCAAAACCCATATCCCTAACATCCTTTTTTTGAGCATCCGACAACGTTCGAACAACATTGAACAGCTTTGTAGGGCATTGCCTTGACGTAATTGACATGAGTCCATTTGATTTGTCATCTTGTTGTGGGTTGAGTTTTATGCATTGTTTCTGTTTGGATGCATCTTGTTGTATTTTGGGTGCATACGAAACAAAGTCATCATCGTCGTCTGCTTGTTGTTGCCAAACACCTATATTAACAGATTTAGTACATAAAATATTTAACAGGTGCAGACAAGATATAGTGAAAACGATGCATAAGAAAATCTCAAAATCTGAACTTGATATACGTACATTTTGTCACTTCCGTGCTCTTGTTAGATCCTAAATTTTTTTTCTTCAGTCTTCCTCCAAAAAGCAGTTGGCTACTTAACCTTGTTCCTAAACAAGAAGATGCATTTTATAAAACAAGAAATAAACAAGTTAATGGTGACTTAATTTGTACCTTCTTAATGTAATATAGGAACCACTTACATGTGTGATGCTTCTCAAATAAACACTCATTTAATGGTGACTTAATAGAAATAGATTTGTAACAGATGCATAACGAAATAGATGCTTCTCAAATAAACACTACATGTGTGATGCTTCTTCAATTTGTAACAGATGCATAACGAAATAGATGCATATAGAAATAGATTTACTATCATGGTTACTTTCACACACTCTTAATAGAAACTAGTTACCTGTTGCATGCACCTCAATAATATCAGATGCATATAGAAAATAGTTACCTTTTAATGGTGACCTTTGCACCTTCTTAATGGAAGAATTACGAGCATCTTTAAGAAGAACAGGAAGATGCATGTTGTGTTTTAGTTTTTTTGCCGTCTAGGGTTTACCAGTTTGAATATTATTGGTTGAAATGGGTCTATGGATTACCTTATATCAAGTGATTTTTCCCGTAAATACTGGTTTTTCAAATTGAAGGTGCTATCATTAATAGATGCTGAATTACCTATTTACCCCTTTTTAATCAGGGATTAGTTGCATTTTATTACCATTTTGCCATTATTAATCTAGGCCATTGATGCATCATCCAACGGTTGATAAAAGTTCTCATTCTTCTCATTATGTATAAATTTCTCACTGGATCCACACTCTAAAATTAATACCGAAACTTTGAAATTCCAATCCTCTATAAACTTTTCATTCGGTTCAAGATAAATTCAAAATCTAAAAAAGAAATCACAGATTCTCAAAAACCTAATAAACATAATATGCAAAGGTCACAAAAATCATAAGAACACATTTTACTGTAAAATTACTTTACGTCTAGCAAACACAACAAAGACTCATAGGTAAGCCTCAATCATTAATTTATTTCAAATGTAAATAATAAGACCAAAAACATTTAAAAAAAACAATGTCTTACCTAATTATAACACATATCAGAACACATATTTACTGAAAAAAAAAAGTTAGATCCGTTTAGATCGGCTTAGATCTTCCTAGATCCGTTCAAATACAACACAAGAAAAGTTCAAAAGACCACCAAAACGACAAAAATCACCACCTAAACCACAAGAGAACAACGAAACCACCAAGCTCAAAACACCGAAGCGTTGGCGGCGGAATCAGTTGGTTGTGGTGGCGATGAATTTGGCGTCGGCAGAATAAGATAGTGTGCGGTCCTGATGAGGGCTTTTAGTGTAGAGAGAAAATAAGAGGTTGGGTGGAGTGTGTATTTGTGTTTTGTATGTTTTTTAGGGTTTATATATTGTTTGAGGTTAGGGTGTTGAATCTTAATTTTAGGTAGGGAGTGAGGTTCGGGTTAAGTTAGGAATATGGGTATAGAGGTAAAGATTTAGGTTCGGGTGTCTGAATCTTAATTTTTGGTTGCGAGGGAGGTTTGATTTTAGGTTGTGTATATTGCTCCTTTATAAGGGAGTATGTATATATATATACTAGACGAGTACCC